>OX424574.1:79498826-79676326 GCA_949152435.1 Gastracanthus pulcherrimus
GTTCTCTAACGCGCTATCTTTAAAACTTGATAAGCGAACCGCACGTGCGCGTGCTTCGACGAAAATCTGCTTAAATGTATTTTCTCCAAAATGTAGCAACATTGTGCGATGATTGCATCAGTTTTTTCCCAGTCGGCTGAAAAACACTCGATGATTAAATTGTAGTGAACATTCTGTATACTTCTAACAAAATCTCATCCGTCTTTTACTATAAATACAGCCGTGCCAGGGTGTCGCCAGTCAGCCTTCTGCATGAATTCAGACGCCCGCCACATCGCCGCGAAAGTTGCGATACATATATATATATATATGTATATATATATATATATATATATATATATATATATATATATATATATAGCATTTATTTTTACTCTATCGGTCTCCACGAGCACATTTCCCTTTAATCTCATTCTCTCTGAATTGTAATTAGTCCAATCAGTAGTAAAATTATTCCTCAACTCTATTTGCAAACTTCTAGGAGTTTCTAATTGACAAATATCCAACAAACAATGTAATTTAGCATTCACTGAAGTGCCAGAGAGTTCAGTTAAAAATTTTGAATTAAAATACATAGTGTGTGTGTGGCACTTATAGAAAAAAATTAACAATAGTCACTTGTTATATTATAGATTGTCTGTCTGTCTATCTCTCTCTCTAGTAGACAGCTCTCGAAGATTCAGTATAATGTCATTTTAGCACAAAATACAGCAGCAGTAGCAGCAATAACAACAGCACCAACAAGAACAACAACGACAATAACAACAACTCAGAATTCTACAACTGTAGTTGTAGTAAAACGAATCAATGACTTTTATTTTACAGATAAATAGAGAGACTTTTTGCTAGTGTATGCTGAACTTTATGTGAGGATTGGAAGACGAGCGCCTTGAATTTATATTACAAAAACTGCATTTTTTATCTCATGATTGCAACGCATAAACAAACGGGTTACGATATATTTATATATATATATATATAGAGAGAGAGAGAGAGAGAGTGAGAGAGAGAGAGAGTGAGAGAGAGAGAGTGAGAGAGAGAGAGAGAGAGTGAGAGAGAGAGAGAGTGAGAGAGAGAGAGAGAGAGAGTAAAATAGAAAAGCAGAACTATATGAAAACACAATATTAGACATTGTTTAAAGAATAATAAAACTCTTAATTATGAGGTTAAGTAAAGTTTCTCTATTGCTATCATCAGCATCTAGCATCGTGGATAGTGCGCAATTGATTAGAAAAATAAATACAGGAAAAAATGCGCAAGACTAAGAAAAGATATAAGAAAGATATAAGAAAAAAAAATGAAATCATGAAGCATAGCGTAGGTGCATGAGCTCTTGCACACATTTAATAAGATGAATTTTCTCTCTAACAAGATCAACTTCAATGAAAAAAAAAAAAAAATGCATTGAGGGAAAAAAATAAATATACGCTGAAGATTAAAAGAGAGAGGGCTCAGCCAACGGGCCTTGGGCCTTATTAATATGTCTGCTCGGCTGGCTGAATCTCTATCCTGTTTCTTCTATCCTGCATTTCTTCTTTTTTGTTATAAGAAGTTAAAACAAAAAAATACAACCCAAGTAAATGTCAATATTGTCATTTTTTGGACGTGGTAGATTCTGAATGGCAGGACATAAAACAATAAAAGTTATAAAACAGTGGTCGGGCAAGAAAGAAGGCGACTATGGCTTAAAGGCTCAAAAATTGCGACATCAGCTGCTCACCATATTCGAATCGACGCCAGATCTAGAAAATAGTGATAGAGAGTCGCGTAAGCGTGGGCCTAATACGAACGCGCTGCAATATTTTATGTTTGGATTGACGCACCCATTAGATCATTAGTGCAAACAAAGTGCTCGGCTGGCTTGCAACTCCATATCGCAGCCCCCGATAATGGCCGCACAGATAAACTATGCGGCATCGTAGCCTGCGCTAAATCAGCAGGTTATGCAGCTTTTGGCTCTTGTGGAGCAAATCTTACATCAAACGAGGGCGAATATTTTGCTTGTGGCATCTGCGGCGGCAACTACAAGTACAGGGTGAACCGGAGCCCTTGCGAGTAGTTTCTATTAGATTTGCGGGTCCAAGGCGCAAGCCACCTATTGTAATTCTTAGAGGCGATGACTTAATTAATAAAGCAGCCAATTTTCATGGAGACACGGCAGCAGATGTGTATGTGATTAAATGTAGCTCTATAAGAGCGAACAAACGGATAGATAGTAGCGAAATTCTTACAATCACGGGAGTTACCCCGGCACAAGTCGGAATTTAGGTATACAAAAATAATTGTACATGGACTTTTATGCGAAATGCACGTGGTCCCCGACAGTTTCTCCATTGATACAGAAGGACTGATCGGATGGGACACTATAGAAAAATACGATGGGCGCATTGACGCCGCCCGTAAAAGTTTGATCCTAAGCATGATAATGATTCCTTTCACGCAAGAAGAATGCTTTGAAATTCTGGGTAAATCGCGCTGTATTATGCATGCTAAAGTCACCAATAAGGACGTAAAAATTGACTGGATTCCCTAGCAAAATTTGGGACCAGACATATTGTTTGGTAATTTTGTCGACGATAATCACAATGGAACAAGTTATGCCGAATGTATTAATATCGGTAATGAAACAATTAAGCTACGGACATCGCATGTAGAACTAATCGAGTACGAAACTTCAAACGCAAAAGGCACATTTCTCGTCGGTGAGGATGACGAGAAAGAATTAAGAGAACGGGTTAATATCATGCACTTAATAGGAAAATACTTGGACAACGAGACGATGGACGTTGCAAAAAAGAAAAAATTGCTCGAAGAAAACCTTGATATACGCGAAGAAAGGATCGGCAAATTAATGAGCCTAATATACACAGAGGGCTGCAATCAGGAGGAACTACAGCACGTCAGGGACCTAATCACAGAATTTTCTGGATTCTTTCGACTCAATGGAGAACTACTGCCGGTGACGAATCTGCTCGCACATAAGATTAAGCTGACGACTGATAAGCCTTTGCACGCCAAGCGTTTCAAATATCAGCCAGCGCTGAAGGAGCATATTGTATCGTACGGCAGTAATCTCTGGATCGTGTCAAAAAATGGATGCTGACGGAAATAAAAGGTGGCATTTAGTCACAGATTTTAGAGCCTTATACGAAATTACTGTAAGCAGCTGTAGGCCGCTGCAGTTTACGAGCGACACAATCGAGCAGCTGGCGCTCGCACAAATAATATCGGTAGTTGACTTAATACATTCATCCCAATTCAACTCCGTTTACTACTCTCTCGGCCCCGATAGGACGCAATTCAGACTAGCATCTGGAATTCTCACGTATGAGCATGGGACTTAAGGAAGCGACAAATATTTACGCAAGATACATGTCGTTAGCAATGGCGGGGATACAAAGCGAAAAAGTTGCAATTTATTTAGACAACTTCATGATTTGTGTGAAACATTTTGAAAAGCACGGCATGCGATTCAGAAGAATATCAAAAAGACAGATAAAAGCGAACTTGACTATAGAACGAAAGAAGTGTGAGTTTTTGATACGCAAGGCGAGCGTTCTTGGTCACATAGTAGGAGGTAGGGGTGAAGGGATAAAATTCTGTGATGTATGAAGCTGTCAAGAAACTTGAAGCTGCGGAAAAATACCGAGAGCCAACGAATGCTAAGAAAGTTAAACAGTGGATTGGCTTCGTGGGATACTGCAGAAAGTTCATACCCAAGTTTGCTGACATCGCATTGCCACTATCCAAATTGCTGCGCAAAGGAGTCAAGTTCGAATTAGGTGGTAAGTAACGGTCTGAGTTCAAGAACCTGTGTCTACGCATCGAGGCCACTCAAGAGCAGCGAACTGTGATATATCACATACGATAAGGAACTGCTTGCGGTTGTGTTCGGCAAAGAACAATTCAGGCATTACCTGTACGGCCAAAATTTCACGGTGGTCACGGATCACTTAGCTCTAAAGCACTTTTACACATCGAAGAAACCAGACTTTAGATTCAACAGACTGAAAGCAGCACTGCGCGGCTATGAGTTCGATGTAGTTTACAAGATGGGAATTAAAAATGTCAATGCTAACGCGCTCTCGCACAATCCGGGCTGACGTGCAGAAGCAGGACGACAGAGAGGCAGAGCTGGTTCAAACCCCAGCCAGAGTGTTCGTTGCCCGAGCAACAAGAAAGAAGAGTATCGACAAAGCTACATGTGAAATACAGACTCGGCGGTCTCCGGAAGTATACAAGTTTATAAAAAGAAATAACCTGATGAACACCCCATCTATTTCAAAGACAAATTTCTAGCAGTGCGCAACACGACAAATAATTTTTTCCTATGCCAAGCAAAGCATGTTATACATACGGGTGATACGTAGGTGAGTATACTCTGGTTAACGCAGCAGCTGGGCGACAGCAATACAAACTTTTTACATTACAAGGATACCACATACCTCGCCTATGTGTTGTCGAATGTGTAACTAATAATCATTGGCAACGGTAAATTTCAGTTGAGTGCTGAAGAAAAATCTCGCATTCAATTGATTTTGCATGAATCGAAGTAGAAAAATGCAAATGGAGGAGCAGCCGCATTGTTAAGACTCGATAGTTTTTAAAAAGTGAAGCGACAGAAAGAAATAAGAAGGAATCACAATTTCTGAATCCGAAGAATAATTTGAGTTACAATTAATATTCTTAAAGAAAACTTTCACAATAACTATTATCAAAATATATACATTAATTTTCAATAAATTGTTGGACTTCATATCAATCTTGTGTAAATAATAATACAAGAAATATTTATTATCAATAATATGCAATTATAACCCTGTAACGCTCAATCATAGAAATTGTTTAATGAAACTTTTAAAAAGTTCTTAGAAATGTGTTTCTGCCTATGATTTTGTTCAATAATTGTTCTTTGCAATTTTTGGAGATTTCGGTTTCTATGCAGCCGAAAATAACTTAGGCCCTTATTACGAGATCGGGAATGGTTCACTTGGATCTGATGGACATATTTATTTTGCATTTGCATTTATCATATGAAAATTTCAGAAAAACGAAAAAATGATATGAGGAACGCTGGGCGTCAACGGGTTAAACTTGACATTTATAATATTGGATTATTTTAAAACAATTTTCTTATAAACTTGACATTGCAAACATGTAAGATAAAATGGAAAAATCGCAACAACAGATAAGTCAATTATATATTTTATTTTTCGTTTACAAAAATAGATTATGCGACGTGAAAATAATAGAATCCAGATCATTTACAAAACATTTATTATAAATTTCTCAGCAATAAAAAAGTAATTACTGTATTATATTTATCATAGATATTAATGAATGTACGAAATATACGAAATACGTTATTGATGCATTCGGCTGGTTGGGTACATTATTTTTACGCAAAGAAAACGATATATGCCAAGTACAAAATAAAATTCTAATGTTACATATTTTAATTACTATACTACAAAATAGTACATTATGCTACAAGGGGCGAAAGTTCCCGCTTTTTCCCGCAGGTGGGTTTACTGCCCGAGGGCAGTAATCATCCGAGGGAAAAATCTTCGCTCGAGGGCAGTAATCACCCAATGGAAAAATCTACTTTCATTCCTTATTGCATATAGTATTTTATTCCACTCTCGACCGTTGTCACTTATTGACCCTGAAAAGTAGGGCCGACACGTTTTTTAGGTTGATCTAGAAGAATGCGTATGCGTGCGCTCAAATAGAAAATATGTAAATAAAGATTTTGTTTATTTTGTAATTACAATTTCTTTACTTTTTGTAAAAAAATCCACAAGATGTATATCAATTTATTATAAAACGAATAGTATTGTAAAAAAAATTGTAAAAGAAAAAAAATTCAATTTTACTTTTGCCCCGAAAATTTTACTTTTGCCCTGCAAATTTTAGTTTCGCCCCGCAAATTTTACTTTCGCCCCGCAAATTTTACTTTCGCCCCGCAAATTTTACTTTTGCCCCACAAATTTTACTTTCGCCTTGCAAATTTTACTTTCGCCCCGCAACTGGGTTTACGGAAAATATATGCTACTTTCACCCCGATTTTCAGGGGCAAAAGTGGCCATATCGGTCGAGTGTGGAATAAAAAATTGTAAAATTTAGGCAACCTTTTTGTCTTGCGACTTTTTTAGCGAGATAACCTTCTGCAGCTGTACGATTTCTTGTACTTTACTTTAATTTTAAGTCTTGTCATTTTTCTTACATTACTTTTATTCATGTACACTAAATGCTTATAATTATATTAACATAACTAAATATTATTGAAAGACAAATAATCTACCAAATAGTATTTGTAAATACCAAGCAGTTTGATTAAAAAATTCTATATATCTACTTATGATCGTTTCTCCAATCAAAGCAAGGAAAGTATACAACTTTACGAAATTCACTATGTACATATAAAACATAAATAATGCTTACGAAAAAAGATTTTACTTCTCTGTAAACGATTTTATACACAAAAAATAAATTTATATTCTACAATTATAGATTAGAAGACAATGCTAATTGCAGTGAATCAACAATTAGATAATGATAAATATCTGATAAATTATTTCCAAAATATACATTATGTTGAGCAGGTTGAATAAATAAATGAGTAGTTCAATATACAGGCCGTTTATTCAAATGGAAATGCACAGTAGTGCTAGTTTCAGAGATCACAAAAAAGACTTTCGATCGGCGATAGTTAGACGTACATAGAACTTTGCGCGGTGCGCTCTGAACCGTATAAGTTGTCGTTCGGCGGAACGACGACACAACACTCACTCGTAGACTTCGATTGCGCGCGCTCGAGAGCATCGAGACAACGAAGATGAAGCTTTCAGAATGTTCGTCGGAGATGCGGAATTTTCAAAATAGAAAATGAGATAAACACATTCGTTCAACATTCCCACGTTTTGAACATTTTCTATGCAAGTAAACATACATGCAAATATACAGTCATATATATACGTAATTTACAAAAGTTCAGACATTATCTATTCTTGTCTGTCCACACATACTCCATTGCCTTTTCTAAGGCGTTCAAAACTGTCCCTAGCAAGTGCCTTTGTAAAAATATCTATTATCTGCCCTTCGCTTGGCACATATGACACATATATCTCCCACCTTTCGTACACTTCACGTATATAATGATATTGAGTATCCACATGCTTGGTTTTTTTATGAAACTGAGGGTTAGGTAAAGTAACGCAGAACCAGCACATGGCTGATCAAGATCATAAGGAGTCTTCTCAACCATACTATTTCCCTAATTACAAAACAAGCAGCAATGTACTCGGCCTCGGTAGTACTCAAGGCCACTGTACGTTACCTTTGAGATGACCAAGTCACCGGTGCATTTGCAATTTTACATATAAAACCTGATGTCGACTGCCGCGTGTTTACATCGCCTGCGAAGTCTGCATCACAGAAAACAGTTCAATTCTACATCACTCCCGCTAATATTATTCTTTATACCGAAATTTTGCGTTCCATTTACATACCGAAGGACACCCATTGCTGCTTTACAATGAGTGCGATTAAAACTATTTACAAAACGACTCAGAAAATGTACGGCGTACGATATGTCTGTACGTGTGACATTTGATAGAAACATTAATGATCCTATCACAGCAGGGAATGGCACATCACATTTTTCATTCTCATGGTTCCCCTGCAGACTCAGACCTGCTTTTGCCGGAATGCAAAGAGGTTTTGAAGATTTTTATCTGTAAAAATAATAGGAAAATAATTAAAATATAAGTATGAGTAGATCCTTAAAGTTGAATAAATTTCTTACAAAAATCATCCCTGATGAGACCATTTCCCCCATACAGGGGGGCATATTTGTTTATGAACATTTTTTGCTTGTACGTAACCTACAAAACCTATTTAAATTTTTTGAAGACCTGAAAGCCAAAATAATTATCATTATAATTAAAATTGTCATTTTTTCACACTTACAAGGAAACCGCTCGAGGTGTCGGCCTTCAATTTTCCTGAATTTTTTATATATTGTAGAGAATCGAAAAATAAGAGACACGTATTTTTTTTATGGGCCCAATCCAATATTAAAGTGGCGAAAACCGCCCATAAAGTTTACCCCCGAAAACGGTTTTTTGTAAATACCTTAAGTTCTAATTAATGTTCTGTAATGAAACAAAATGGAAAATACTTCTCTTTGAATGACGAAAGTAGCAAGTATAGTTTGGTCCCCGGGGGTGGCAACCCTTTCTTTTTATTTCAGAAAAACCTTATTTTTTAAACTACTTTTGCACGTTTAAATGGTCTAACAAATAAGGTTTTTCTGAAATAAAAAGTAAGGGTTGCCACCCCCGGGGACCAAACTATACTTGCTACTTTCGTCATTCAAAGAGAAGTATTTTCCATTTTGTTTCATTTCAGAACATTAATTAGAACTTAAGGTATTTACAAAAAACCGTTTTCGGGGGTAAACTTTATGGGCGGTTTTCGCCACTTTAATATTGGATTGGGCCCATAAAAAAAATACGTGTGTATTATTTTTCGATCCTCTACAACACATCAAACATTAAAGAAAATCGGAGCTGACACCTCTGGCGGTTTCCTTGTTAGACTAGTACTCATATGATAATCAATTCTTAGAGGTTTCTAAATGGCTTCAGTCTAAAAGAGCATTTAAAAGGAACATTTTAAGACCTGGATCATCAAAAACCATGCACCGGTTCAGTCTGCAGGTTACGCACAAGCTCTGAAAACATAGTTATGAGAAAAATGCATTTAAAGTTACACTTCACTAATGTCACAATTTCTCCAAATATTACATCTCAGTTCACATTATAACATTCTGATCCACTTCAGCAGCTGTTCTCAAATTCAAAACATTATTTCATCATCTGAATCATACAATACGTGCCAATTGTAACCTGAAAGAAATTAACATTACTTCAGTATCAAATAGAAAAATCATACGCTTAGAAGTAAAAGTAGTTTACATACCAGTAATAGATTTGAATATCTTTCTGTATGTTATCCCTTTGATTCAAACTTATTTTTTCCTCGTGAGCAGTTGACTGATATCTTTCCTTGGTGTGGTATGCTGATTCACTGAAAAGAAAATATCACAAAGTAATACATTCAAAACTTGCATTAGCTACTGATAAAATAAGATGACTTATCTGATTCAGTAAATATATTGCAGTAATCCATTTTTAATATTTTTTATGATCTTGAAAACACTTATATTTTTTGACAGCTTTGGAAGTAAACAATCACTAGAACATATTATTAGGTTTGCGCCTTTTCAACGCAGTACGGCGCTACAATCTGTGCAACTACCAAAAAATGTAAACTATTGTTGTGGCTTTATTCATAACTAAAATTTTACTAAACTTTTAAGTTATTTAAGCTTGAAAAATCAAAAAAAATTATGAAAAATATCGTTTTTTCGTGATATATAGGTATACTACCCCCTTAAGACTCGACTTGCATATAGACTTTGGTGGATAAAAATCTCACGTTTTAGCGTGGGCTCTCAGCGTTAGTTAGCCACGAGCGACCGTCGCGAGAGCCTTGTGTATCGCAGAGCTGTCAAGTTCACTGTGCTAATTACTAGAAGCTACAGTAAAGCCAAAGATACACTACTGAATAACTGTCTATCAATTTATTTATCCTTCACTCCAATATTTACTCAATCCAGGTCAATACTCAATAATCAAACTAGTAGAGTAATATTGGATGAATAAATAAATTGAAAAGAGCTGGTTGAGAAACATGCGGTGTGAGAAAACTGTGAGAGTATTTGCTCGGTTACAAGTGCAAAATGGCAGGTCAAATCTCAGCAAGAAATCTAACTAGATTTGATGGGAAAAATTTCAAGCAGCGGAAATTTCAAATAACCGCTGCATCAGTAGCTAACGATTTACTGGACTTGGTTATGGGAGAGAGAGAAAGACCAACCGAACCAGCAGAAAATCTGGAGCAAGCAGTGTAAGTAACAGCTAGGCAAGCGATCAAAACATGGATCAAGGCCGATGCTAAGGCAATATACCTGATGTCGGTAGCCATAGAACCGAAGCAGATGGAACATTTACTAACATGTACTTAATCTAAGGCGATGTAGGAGATGCTCTCGGTAATTCATGAAAATCGGCGTCCTACAAACTCCTTATAAGTCAACAATTCCACGACTATCGTATGGATTCGACTGGCACCGTGGTGCAGCACGTCTCCAAGGTACAAAACCTAGCAAGTGAACTCCTAGATCTCGGTGAAAACATTCCCGACGTAGTTGTCATCTCTAAAATACTGGCGAGTTTATCACACAAGTATCGGCATTTACGTTCAGCTCGGAGCTGTGTTGATCCTGTATGACAGACGATTGAATTTCTGTAAGAACGACTAATAGAAGAAGAGTCGTATATGGACGCGGAAAACGAAGAAATGACTGCTCTAGCCGCAACCTCGGTGAAGATGACTAAAGATAGTATTGACTCAAATAGAAACAAAAAGGACAACAAATCACGTAAGTCTAAGAGAAACGTAGAGTGTTATGTTTGTCAGGAGAAGGGGCTCTACGCGCGCGATTGTCCAGAACGTAAACAAACCAGTCGAGAGCACAGAGGGTCAAAAGACTGTACACTGATGGCTTCGATCGAACCGGCAATTAGTCCCGAGCAAGGTGACACTTTCGAAGCAGAAAGTTGTTGTGTTTGGGAGCCGTTGTCTGAGCAAAAACAAGCGCTATTGAATACCGATCAGAACGAAGTCTGGTTTACCGACAGCGGAGAATCTACCCACATTACCTTCATGAGAGAATGGTTTGTGGATTATCGGCCGAAAAGGGACAATAGTATCGAAGTACTCGGGGACGACAAAGAGTGCGCAGTAGTTGGCGAAGGCACTGTGCTGGTCGAGCGATGGATTGAAGGCGAATGGAGGAGCGCGTGAATCGGAAATGTTCTACACGTGCCCGACATGGGGAAGAATTTGTATTCTGTTGGTCTGGATACTAATCGAGAACTGGGACTTTGGTTCAAAAGTGATGTAGTGAATTTTCTACTCGGAAAAGAAGTAGTTGCTATTGGTGCGAAGCAGACTAACCTTGTTTACCGAACGTTCTTTCGTGTAAACATACCGAGTCGAATCGAAGTCGATGCAGTTGAACTAGAAAACCTGGCACGAAAGACTAGGATATTTAAATGTTCGCGCGCTCAAGATTCTAACCTCGAAAAGTTTAGTCGTTGGAGTGACAGTTAAAGGTACAGAGGATTTTTTCTGTGAGAGCTGTCAGTTTGGAAAATCTCACAAGCTTCCTTTCAAGCAAGAAGTCTTGAGATGAACCGAACCGGGGGAGATGATTCACACTGATGTGTGTGGTCCCATGCCCGAGACTTCGTTAGGAGGAATACGCTTCTACCTAATTTTCAAAGATGATGCACAGACTCGGCTACAGACACGTCTGCTTCATAAAGCACAAAGCTGACGTGTATGAACAGTTTGTGAATTATGAACGAAAAATTTATAACAAATTTGGCAGACCTATAAACAAATTAAGAAGCCACAATGGGCGTTAGTTTGTGAACAACAGGATGTTTTCTTACCTACAGTCTCTGGACATCGAACACGAGCTCATAGCTATTTACACACCAGAGCAAAATGGCATAGTAGAACGGGACAATCGCAGACTAGTAGAATATGCTCGAACGATGTTACAAGCCAAGATTCTTCCAGTTTTCTTTGGGCGGAAGCAATAAACACTGCTATTTATTTGCTAAACAGAGTGTCTACCTGCACCAAAGAAAGGAGCAATACATCTTATGAGATCTGGATGAACAGAAATCCAGATCTGAGTCACATTAGAATTTTTGGGTCGGAGGCATACAAGACTGTGTCCAAACAATTTATTAGAAACTTTGATGCGAAGCTAACGAAGACCATTCTTGTAGGCTATGACAACAACTCTACAAACTACAAGCTCTACTGTCCTGTATCCAGAAAAGTCACTGTTGCTAAACATGTGACCTTCAACGAGAGTCAAGTTAAGCAAGCCGCAGCCAAGATGACTACAGACTTTAGCATGTTTTTTCTGTAGAAAGTCAAGAAGCTATAGCAGAAGAGCATGGTGTGGAACCAAATGCTGAAGCAGTGATCGGTGACGCTGAGGAAGTAGTTGGTCCACCGGAGGTAGTGGTTGATCGACCAGAAGCAGCTGTCGAAATAGCTCCCAGAGCAGTTGTACTAGAGCAATTCAGGAGTCTCAGAGACAGGAACTCTCTTAGACCACCTACAAGGTATTTAGTTAATTTTGCTTCTTACAACATTCCGGAAACATTCGAGGAGGGTGTAAATGGCTCTTAAGTTGTCAACTGGCAGAAGGCCATTGATAAGGAGCTCAAGGCTCATAAAAAAATGGCACTTGGAAGTTGGTGCCTCGTACAATAGGTATGAGAACCATCGACTCGAAGTGCGTATTCAAAATCACTCAACAGGTTGATGATGCAACTCCTAAATTCAAAGCACGTCTCTGTACTCGTGGCTTCATGCAGCGAGAAAGAGTGGCCATCACAGAGACCTTTTCACCTGTAGTGAGGTACGACTCACTACGTGTTCTACTGTCATTCATCGCATATGAAGATCTGGAGATGCAGTCCTTTGATGCTTGTGCTGCATTTCTCTATAGGGAGCTTGAGGAGAAGATTTTCATGGAGGTGCCCGAGAGTGTAAACATCGGGGACAATGTTAGTGAGAGTGGAAGTGTCGTATGTGATTTGGTAAAATCTTTGTATGGTCTGAAGCTGGAATGTTAAATTTAAGATATTTTTGCATCGCTTTAATTTTAAGAAGTATGAGGCTGACAAATGTATTTTTGTGGGAGAATATGAGGGTCACAAAGTGTACTTAGTACTATTTGTGGATCATGGCATATTGGCACGTAAGTCCAAGAAAATTCTGCAAATGATTTTGACTGAACTAAGTAAAGAATTTTACATAACCACTGGAGATTCCAGTTATTTTGTTGGTTTACAAATCAACTGAGATCGCTTGCAAAAGAGTATGTTTATAAATCAAAGCATGTTTATTAGACAAATTATAGTAAAGTTTGGTATGAGTGAGACAAGGCTATTAGCGTACCAGCTGATCCGAATGTAAATCTGCTTCGGACAGATGCTGAGATTAAACCTATTTAATTAGTAAAGAAAGCAGTCATTAGATTATTAATAGAAATCATGAGCATAAGTTAAAAATCGTCGGAAGGGTTGATGTAGTTTTTGCATGCTCATACACACACACACACACACACACACACACACACACACACACACACACACACACACACACACACACACACACACACACACACACACACTAGTTAGAGTATAGGTATAGTGTTGTGTGGAAGAGAGAGAGAGAGAGAGAGAGAGAGAGAGAGAGAGAGAGAGAGAGAGAGAGAGAGAGAGAGAGAGAGAGAGAGTCTACTGCTATTTCTATTTCTTTCTCCCAGCGCGTCGCTTTGCCTTTCTCGCGGGCTATCAGCGTTAGTTAGCCACAAGCGACTGTCGCGAGAGCCTCGTATATCGCAGAGCAGTCAAACTTGCTGTACTGATTACTAGAAGCTACAATAACGCCAAAGATATATTTTTTTTTTTTTTTTTTTAACGTCGCCATGTTTGTGCTCCCATGTGGTGCTAATCGACGACGGGGGTCTGCGATGTGTTTGTAAACAAAGCACATGTAATTTTTACAGAGGTGCTTGTATCAATCGGCAGAGACTAGGATTCGAACCCGGGTCACCGGCGTGGGAATCCGACACTCTACCGACTGAGCCGCCGCAGGCCCAACCAAAGATATACTATTGAATAACTGTCTATCAATTTATTTATCCTTCACTCTAAATTTACTCAATCCACGTCAATAGTAAATAATAACAACGTAAACAATAACAACAACTCAATATCTAATAAACAATTCATGGTTTTACCATTCACTAAATATCTCACCCTAATTACCAAGTATATTACATAAATATAACATTAGTCTCATAAATAAAACCATTAACAAATTTAATTATATGACTGGGCTGAGAAAAGATAGACTGGACAAATTTGACATAGGTAACATTATATATAAAATGAATTGTAAAGGTAATAAAGATACTGAGTGCTCTGCAACTTAAATAGGCCTCAGTAAACGCAAATTTAAAGAACGTCATGGAGGGCTTGCCAATGATGCAAAAAATGTTTACACGAGATCAGTTTTGGCTACACACGTAGATAATACAGGACACACAATAGACTTTGAGAAAAACATCCATTAAAAATGGCGTTTTCAGACATGCTTAATATTTTCTATCACGATAACACTCTTAATAAACAAGAAGACGTCAGTAAATTGAAAAATACGTACAAATACACTCTCAATATTCTGAAAAAACATTGACAGTGATTAATTTTTAATTATTGATAACTACTCAGTTCCTTCTCTCCTCCACTTACAAATAAATAAACATCGTCCCTAATCGGCATATGTACACCGAAGTATTATGCGTGCGTAAGAGGTGGAACATCGCCGCGCTAGATTTGTTTTCGCGAAACGTCTCAAAGTTGAGTGACCCCGCTAGCACGGCTACATATCCTCGCATATATGGGCATATACAGGCAAGCCTTCTTATATGTGTATGCCTTCACACCCGAGAGTCTCACCTATGCCGCTTCTTCGCAGTATATACGCTACAGTGGTGTATACGGTCTACTTCCCGAATTCGCAGTCCCCACCTATACAATTTGCACAGCTGAGGTGTCGCCCTACCTGAGCAGTTTGTTTCTGGAGTTTCTGATGGCAGATCGTGATTTTTCATCATTTTTCGCGCCATCCCGGCCTCCAGAGACCAAGTGCATATTGGGATGGCTTACGGTCAGTGTTAAGTCTTTTGCGCAATCAACGAGATTAATTTTTAATATATTAGTGTAATTCAACAAGTTTTTAATTTTATAAATATTTTTTTTAATTCTACCAGTTAATTAGATTATATTGTTGTAAATAGCGATGACGCTACGATAAGAGCAATTATAAGACAGATTTAAAAAAAAATTTAAAAACGACGAATACAATTATAATATTTTCTGCAAATTTTAATTGTACAAGTCTTGTAGTTCATTGTTTTAGTCCTTGAGAAAGGCTGTATTGAAGACATCCGAAACGATGGGTATATATATATATATATATATATATATATACACATACATACACGAGAATAGGGGTTTACTAAGCCCAAAGTATACATCTGCCTCTTGTGAAAGTGACTCAAAAATAAAATATTCTTGGAACTAACATGGGTTACGGATGCATGAGAACAAGGAAGACATCGATCGGCGGGCCAGCTTCGGTAGTAAATTAGTAAGAATACTAAATCGGTACTCCAAATATATTTAGTACCGGGAGCAGTACTCTGAATAATATTATATTATATTAATTAATATTACAATAAGTTAGTTTAGGTAGGATGTCACTTTTGTAGTATGGGAACCTTGTCGATGAAAAGCTGTTATTGATCGGCCCTGTTAAAACTATACAGTGCTTTTGTACATAATTGGGTACATAGTACATAGTACATTTGTGTACTACAGGACGTACGAGGGTAGTTCAATAAGTCTTTAGAATGACCAACAGATGGCGCGCGAATCGCTCCAAATCATCTGTTTTCAGTCAGCACCACTCCCGACTAGATATATGGTGCAGTCACAGTCCACATCTTCTGAGTTTACGTGTTTTTATAACCAATTGAAAAAAAAAATTGCTTGTTAAGAAAAATGGAAAAAAACGAGTTCAGAGCGGTAATTAAACATTTTCATTTAAAGGGTTTAACTCCATATGAGACAAAAAATGAATTGGACTCAGTTCATGGCACATCTGCCCCTGCCTTAGCAACGGTTTATAACTGGGTAAATGAATTTAAGCGTGGTCGTACATCAATAAGTGACGAACCACGTTCAGGAAGGCCCGTAGAAGCAACTACTCCCGGATTCATCAATAAAATCCACGATATGGTGTTGAAGGATAGAAGATTAAAAGTGCGCGAGTTAGCTGAGGCCACAAGGATATCTATAGGTGCAGTTGTTTCAATTCTACATGAAAAATTAGGCATGAAAAAGCTATCGGCAAGATGGGTGCCGCGTTTGCTCTCAGCTGAGAATAAACGCAATAGAGTGGTCGCCTCTGAGGCTCTTTTGGCGCGCATAAGTCGGAATCCTGAGGAATTTTTTCGTCGATTTGTGACTGTGGATGAAACATGGATACACCACTACACTCCTGAGACAAAGGAACAATCCAAACAGTGGATTTCCACAGGCGAACCAGCTCCAAAGAAGGCAAAGACCGTAAAGTCAGCTGGTAAGGTTATGGCTACAGTTTTTTGGGATGCACGTGGAATTATACTTACTGACTACTTGGAAAAGGGTAAAACAATTACTGGTGAGTATTATGCATCATTATTAGAGCAGCTGAAAGAAGAAATTAAAAAAAAACGACCACATTTGGCGAGAAAAAAATTCTCTTTCATCACGACAACGCCCGAGTTCACACATGCTTCGTTTCAATGGCTAAAATTGAAGAACTAAAATTCGAATTGGTCGAACACCCACCGTATTCACCAGATTTAGCCCCCAGTGACTTTTTCTTATTTCCAAACTTGAAAAAATGGCTCGGTGGACAGAGATTTACGGACAACGAAGACGTCATTGCCTCTGTAAGTGCTTATTTTGAGGAACTTCCGAAAACGCACTTTTCTGAAGGATTAAAAAAACTTAAAAAGCGATTGACCAAGTGTATAGAGCTCCAAGGAGATTATGTTGAAAAATAAAAAAAAATTTACCCAAAAAAAATTGTTTTTATACTTTATTCTAAAGACTTATTGAACTACCCTCGTACAAAAGTGCGTACGAAAGTACACATAAATGTATATCCCATTATCGACCAAATTTGGTACGTGCAATAGTACGTAAAAATTACGTATAAAAGTACGTACTATAGTATGTGCAATAGCACGTGCTACAGTATATAAAAGTACGTATTAAAACGCATAATTTAAAAAATATCAAAATTTTGACTGAAATTAAATATTGGTACATACATACAGTATGCAATTCAATAAATATTTAATTTTTTATTATTTCAATAATATTTGTATATATTAATATTATTTGCATATAGGAGACGAAATCCATACTGCTGAACTCCACATGGAGAAACCAACCTACCATGAAGTAAATGGCGCGGTAAGAAAATTGAAAAACTATAAAGCAGCGGAAAATGATTCGATACCTGCCGAGCTTCTTAAATGCGGGGGCACCGCGCTTACTTTTTAAATATATAAACTAGTATGTGTGATCTGGAAAACTGAAGAAGGAAAATATAATAGGAGATGATCAGTGTGGATTCCGGCACAACAGATCTACGAGGGATCAAATGTTTACCATAAGTCAGGTATTAGAGAAAAAATGGGAATTCTGCGAAGCTATACATCAGCTTTTTATAGATTTTAAAAAAGCGTACGATTCTTTTAAGCGTAAAATCTATCAAATACTAGTACTTCTCGGTGTGCTAAAAAACTAGTGAAACTAATTCAAATGTGTTTAAACGGAAGTAGAGGAAAAGTCCGAGTAGGCAGTAATGCATCTGAATGCTTCTTGATCCGCGACGGTTTGAAACAGGGCGACGGGCTCTCCACGGTTCTCTTTAAAACAGCGTACGATTCTATTAAGCGTAATAAAATCTATCAAATACTAGTACTTCTCGGTGTGCTAAAAAACTAGTGAAACTAATTCAAATGTGTTTAAACGGAAGTAGAGGAAAAGTCCGAGTAGGCAGAAATGCATCTGAATGCTTCTTGATCCGCGACGGTTTGAAACAGGGCGACGGGCTCTCCACGGTTCTCTTTAAATTAACATTGGTGTATGTAGTTAGAAAGATGCAAGTCAGCGAATTAGGCGCAACGCTGAATGGAACGAAACATATTCTGGGATATGAAGATGATTTAGATTTAGTATGAGATGATAGGGAAACAGTGGAAAAAAACGCAGAAATCTTCATAAAAGTGGCTGAGGATACACGGTTAGGAATAAGCGAGTCAAAAACACAAATTTAAAAAAAAAATTTCTTGTCAAAAACAAAACTCTTTTTTTAAATCTGCACCATTTTTTTTAAATTTGATTTAAAAAATATCCCTACGTACTACCACGCCTAATAATATGTACTTTAAGAAAAACTTTGTTCTTCTTTGTTCTAGGGTTCATCATTTACGAGAAAACTGTCCTCCCGTTTGAGCGTCAACAGAAAAGTAACGGCCTACTACGAACTACCGTGGCCGCCGTTTTGAAGAAAAATTTTTTTTACACTTGATTAATTGTACAATAAAGCTTTTAAACGAATTTTTCATTTCTAGTGCTTTCACAGTAGCGACTGCATTGGGTAATTTTTAATTCCAACTTGGGTACGAGCAACAGTCGAGGTTACCTGAGCGAGGGTGTCGTTTAGTCTATAAGCCTCGAGCTTGTAGCCGTGTCATAAGTTCACGGTCTGAAACCAAGAAATAGCGATGTGATCTTAAAGTGCCCGAATATAATTGTTTCAGCGTTCAAGGTGCAAAGCTACATTTTTGAGCCTGTAACTTGTCGAAAAACCTCTGGACTTTTTATTCTATAATTTCGGTTTTGGACAAGTAAAGGCTGCCCTCATGCTCGAGTCCTCCTCGATTCCATTAACACAGTTCACGATCGCGTCGCGAGCCTAGGGTGCGTACCGCTAAGCTGGGTAAAACTGTTAACTGCGCCCTCTGGCCCCTCTGCACGTTTGAGCCGTCTCGGCAATCGTTACTGGGATCTGACGCTCGTGTCCACCTTCAGATGTGCGCGACTAGCTTCAGTCCTGTCACCGTGCGTCAGCGTTACTTTAGGTTAGTCCCGTTCATAAGCGACGGTAGCGACGCCAGCGATAATTGTGGCTGCCGACGTGTACCCGCGGGTACGCCGCCGCTACCTTCACGTACACCGTCTACCTTCAGGTACACCGGCTACTCCTCGAATACGTTGGCTACCTTTAGGTACCTTCGGGTATCCGTGTGCTGTGCGTACCTTCATGACAGTGTGACCAAAGCAAACAGAAATTTCCCCATACGTATAAACAGCTAAACGAACTCACCAACGTTCGCGCATACCTAGATACTGCTCCATTACTATTACATAACGTTTGCTTTTCTTGTGTCCAGTGTTTATAGGTATAACTAAGTGAAGTGAAATAAATAAGTACGAAAATAAAGTCGCATTCAATTGTAAAAATTACAACAGTAATGTGTGTATAATATAGAAGCCGCCATAACAGTGTCCAAGGAATTTTCAAACATCTCAAATAATTAGACGATTTTCAAACATAACCTCGCTACATTGAAGGCTGTAGAGATTCATCGGTTCTTACAGAGAATAAAGCCTGCAAGATACTATGCAAAAACGTATGTAGTATTTGGAAGAGCAGATGAAGGAAAATCTGTGTACTACTGTAATATGGTATTTACATAAGAACGAGGCCTCCTTGTTAGCTAATAGGATGCAAAGTGTAAGGACAAAAATAAGGGTCATACTTACAGTCACTCCACTTCAAAATAATTTAAGCAAATGTAAGTGAAGTTGTTGAAAATATTTTAATTTATTTATGAAATATTGACATATGTAAATTTTCTTTGTAGATCATTGTATGGTTCAGTTTGTAAAACCGAATCTTGTTGGAACTAAAGTCAAGTTTCAAAATAGGTTTGTCAATCCAATAGTAAATGGTCAGTTTGATAATTCTACGGCAAAGGATGTGTAGCGTATGAAGCACAAAGCTCACTCTTCACAGGATGTTAAAGGGTTGTGTTCTACGTTGTGATTACGCAGTACTCAAGCAAGAGTATGTCATTTTGCTTCGATTAAGCAAATTACTGATCAAGATGTATAAATTCTTCATCGAGAACATCACCAGGTTAATACGATAATGTATTACTTTAATGTTTTTATGATTAATAGGGTAGGTGCTAGGCACTGTAAAAATATTTAAAAACTACCATGAAATAAATTGGTTAATCGCTCACCCCAAAAATATGCAAGTTAAAGATAAATTCATCAAAAAGTCTAGCCAGAAAGTACTTACTCCAACCGAAGAAGGTCAGTTTTTCAAAAATTTAGATTTACTAAAATATTATACATAACTTGTAAGACTTTTCATATGTGATTTTAGAATATTGGTGGTCTAGATTAATTAAAGATGAACAGGTATTTGACTTCACCCACTCGTATAAGCTGATTTTTCTTTATGGATTTTTATAAAGTTGCAAAAAGAAAGGAGATAAAATGTAAGAAATTTAAAGTAAACTTTATTAATCGTTTATCTTTTAACTTTAAATCATACTTTTAGATTGCTGTTTTCTCAATGCCTATTATTGTTAATAATGTCGGCGGTTGTTCTGTCTTGTTATTTGGTAAGTATTATAGTAATGTATAGTGTAAATATATCGACATAAATACAAGGAAATTGTATTTTCTAGTAGGTTATATTGATATATTATTCTGCTTTATATGAATGATTGCTCAATACGTCAAATCAGTCTATGCTGCTATTAAGACTCACTCTGATCTTGTAACGTTCAGAGATTTAAAAAAATCACTGGGAGATCAAAGTATTGAAAAACTATTGCAATCCAGGAAAAGGTATAGAAATAAAAGAAAGGAAAAGTAATGGCTCCTGGCTTCATACGTCGGGCCTAAGTATTCTGACTTCTGATCGACTGTTTTTCCATAACTTGGATAACCTTGTATTATATAATAAATATGTCGCTTGGCAGTCTTGGTAATTTAAAAAAAATTTCGATTTCACTTTCTTTTCATTAATCATTGTTAATTTATAATTCAAATATAATTATAATGAATAAATCAACAAAATATTGTAGAGGAACTTCAAAATTTCTGTACGTTATACAAATTAGTTAATTTATTATTTTATATAAAATATATTATATTTTATAAGGAAATAAAAACTACTTCATTTAATACATTAAACGAGTCAGTATTCTCTATCAACTTTAAGTTTAGAATTTTATATTTCTCCATAAAGCAAGAGGCAGGTGCAGCTGCATGTTCTACAACTTCAGGGTTTCATTTGTAAAAAACTTTAAAGTTTATCACATTATGTGAATGTACAAATTATCTCGAATCAGGTTTTTGCATGCAGAATATAAACATACATTTTTATTTACATATGAGATGATGGTGGTAAGAAGACATACGTAACATTTTGTTTGAAAATCATCTTCAGCGCATCTAAATAACGCAAGAAACAAGTATGATACCTCCAAAGTAATTATTTCATGTTTGAGCATTAATAAAAATTAAAATTTATTTGTTTTTAGTTTCAGATATTGTTGACAGAAAAGAACAAAGAAAAATATACCTTAATTCTACATTTTGATATTGAAAAGAAAGTTGAACTATGTAACGTGGCAATTCGTTACGGCTTATTATTTCGACTTCTCTCGACACTATACCAAATTTTCTAAGTTTATAATAAACACTCACAAATTTTCTCTTTAAATATGCCTAAGCTTTATTGCAGTTATATTACGCACAGTCGCCACAATTTACAATTTTCGCACAATGAATCGGTCGCTATACAAATACGGCTACGCTAGCCCTCTCACGCGTACCTCGCGACGACCAAACTCACCACGTTTCGCGAGTTTCCCGAATCGCGTAATTTTCCCCACACTAATATTTGAAATTTTAATCCTGGCCCGACGCGCACTGATCCTATATAACGGTGTCACACCACCACGGATTTATTCTACTAAACCCGGAGCACATGGCGGCAATGTACGATAATTGTTCTAATAGATTTTACTTGCAAGTGCCGAGGGAAGCTCGACAATTACAGTCCACTCACCGTCGCTAATCGGGCACGTCTCGCGATGCTCCTCCCTCGTAGGTCGCAATGTCGCCGGGTAATGTTCCCTCAAAATATAACTCTCGATGAGTGCGTCTACGTAGTCGACGGGCGGATGGGCGATATCTATCAAAGCGGGTCTCTCTACGCTCGGACGGCAGGCTAATTTCTCGATGCGTCTGTGTTCGCTGACGGTCGGGCAGTCAATGCTCAAAATCGGAGAGGGCGGAAATCTCTTCCAAAATTTTGGCTTTTCTTCTCGCACAACTTCAGATCACACACTTGTTGCTTCCGCCCCTTTCTTTACGGTGATTGGCTTTGATTTTTCCTAGATGCAAAAATCAAGGCCAAGTCAGCGGTGATTTGAGTCGCTAATTCTCATTGGCCCGCTCCGCGAATGCCGCCCTGTCCACGCAGCGCGGGCAATATGAATTGCTAGATATACACGCGCGGGCAACCCGGCGTGTATATCTATATCGGGCGCTTTCGGTTTTGTCGCTGCCGGACCAACACAGTTGGCAGCGGCGACGTGCGCGCGTCGGCCTACGCTAGGATAGGCCGGCAGCTTCATGTGGCTCGCGGCGCGGCGGCTGCTAGCTCTCCCCTCTGTCGACAGCCGTGTCGGTATCTCTCTCTCTCTCTCTCTCTCTCTCGTGGCTACAGCCGAGATGGTGTGCCTCGAGGAAGCCGCCGCTGCCGCTGTGAATCCTCTCTTCTCCCGCGTGTGCGTGCATCGGGAGAGAGGGCGGCCGCGCGCGCGCGTGTGTGTATGTGTGTGCGCGGGCAGCGGCTCATCATCCTCGAGAGGCGAGGAAGTAAGAGCAAGCGAGAGAGAGAGGGTCGCGCGTACAGTGTGGAGTGATGTTGGTGCTGTGCATGTGTGTGTACGCTCGTCGCCGTTGCTCGCTCCGAGCAGTCGTCGCTGCGGCGATCAGCTGGTGCCGCTGGTATGGGTGTGTGCGTGTGTGTGCCGGTCTGCGGCCTTCCTCGGTCGCGACTCCTTATCCTCATTCCCTCAACAAATAAATAACAATCCCCCCATTAATAACAATACTAATTAATATGAAAACGCTCGGCTCTGGTGACGGGTGACTTGGTCGCGATTGACTGCCCGTATTTAATATCATTGGGACGTGAAATACACGTCACAACTAATACAAGTGGATAAAGGTCTTGTAAAGTTCCTGATACGACATCAAACAGAAGGTGTGAAGTTTATAAGTAAGTATAAATTACATTTTTCATCTTATTTAGTTTAACGGATTCTTTACAAGTTATTTTGTTAATTCTTGGCGTACCTCCTTTGCTAGACCAATTGTAAAATTGGATTGTGTTGTGCTGAAACTGGAATCAGTTCTAATAGGTACTGTTTGTGCAATTGACGTTGCAGGAATATTAACTTTTTCCAAATCTATCAATATGTTATGCAGTAGCATGTACATTTAATAATTTTATTCACTACTTTTGGAGATTTGTCCACGGTTGTATAAAAGATTCGCCACTTTTGAGACGTATAGCTAAAAGCATCTTCAACCACTACTCGTGCCCTTGACAGTCTTTCGTTGAAACATTTTTTATTATCTTCTAAATTTTTGAGAGGGTATGGCTTCATTATGTTTTCCATTAAAGGATATGCTCCATCTGCAGAAAAAAAATAAGGCAGGATAATGCAACTGTTAGTGAGTACATCCTCTTCTAGAATGATGATTTTTTTGGTCATTAAGGCTTTATACAATGTAGATCCCTTAAAACTTCCACCATCACTTTGATGTCCTCACCCTCCAACATCAATAATTATATACCTATAATTATCATCAACTACAGCTTGTAGAGCTAGAGAAAACATTTTTTTGTAGTTATAATAAAACGATCCAGATTTAGAAGGATTTTTGATTTTCACATGTCGACCATCTAGTGCACCGATGCAATGTGGGAAACTCCATTTATCGTTGATTTCTTTAGCAATTTGTAGAAAGTGATATACTGTTGGTACTGGCATATGAATTGACTGTAATTCATTCCATATTACATCCATGGTTTCTTGGATTATAGAACTAACAGTAGAGATACCCATTCTGAACGAAAAAGCCAAATGACTATATGAGCTCCCAGTTGCAAGAAACCTACAAATAAATAATTTTTAATTTTATATTTCAACTTAGATTTTTAACAGATTTAAAGTCTAAATAATTGAAAATATACAAATTACCTTATTGTCAGAACAAGGCGTTCTTCTTCAAGAATGTGCTGAGTATGGAAATTGCTCCAATTTTTACTTAAAGAGTTTTTTGTTTTAAGCAACAAATAAGCAAATGTACTTCGCTCCATTTGCATATATAGTTTGAATTTTTCCGGATACTTTTTCAATAATATATATATATATATATAATAGCGAATATTAAGGGATATATATATATATATATATATATATATATATATATTTTGATTACGATTATCGACGTTTTGTTAAATTTTGTTTGATCAGAGATTTCTGATTATCGCACTAAAAGTTTGTGGATAAACACTAAAACTATTTTAAATTAGATGGATGGGTATCAGTTTTATTATCTGATCGGCCAGCGTGGTAGACTTACTGTAATTAGTATAATGATACGGGAATGTGTCCTCTCTAGGCAAATAGGTACTTTGATAAATGTGTCTCACGTATTTTCTGATTCGAGAACCTAGCAACGTATTATTAAATCTTATCTGAAACAGATTTAATATTTATGATGTGGTATTTCATTACGCTATGTAGTATTTTAGTTGGAATCGCTTCACTCCAGGGTCTATTGAGGGTCACTCCTTCTCCCTCTCCGAGCGGCTGTGAAGTGATTATAGCGTCACTACTGGGGTCGCCCCCACTCCCTCTCCGCGTTGCGGCAAGGTCACTATTGTCTCTCTTGGCCTCACCCTCTTTTGGTTGGGTGTCGATGGGGTCGCTAGGGGAGACGGTTGAATTGAACGGCCATTGAATTGTCGGCCAGGAGAGGCATGGGGATGCTGGAGAGGGCCATTGCTTCCACCTGCTGCGCCCTTTCATCAGTGGGTAGCAGTCAACCCGCAGATTCCTGGAAATTGGGGTAAGGCTGATGGTCCATCCTGCTAGTCTTGCCTCGACGACTTCCTCTTGGTCGAAACATTGTGGACGCAAGTCCTGTAACATAACAAAAAAAAACAAAAAAAATTTAGGTCGCTGATAAGGGTATTTGCTTCAGTAACTCTAGGGGGGTTAGGGTCGCTAAGTTAGGGCTGTTCCGCTTGGGGGAATATATCTCTTCAACTCCTTCACGTGTGCCTCGGGTAATCTCTGGTCATTCCCCATCTCTAGGACATAAACCAGCGAACATTTCACCTCTTTGATGGCAAATGGGCCGTCAAATCGATCCGCTCGCTTGTCTGAAAAACGCTTGTCCTTGTTGGACAGGTAATGGGTCGCTCTCATCACTAAATTTCCCACTTTAAAGAGCGCACCTTTTCGGCCCTTATTGTTATATTTCGCCTGTTTCTCGTTCACTGAGTCAGTGTGTCTGATAACTAGGTCGCGCCAGGCATCAAGACGTCGTACTCAATTAATTCACACTTCCGGGTCGCTACTGGCTATAAGTTGTTTTGACTCTACTTCTCTCCTCAAACACTTCACAGGCTTTGAGTCCCGTCCAAAATTCAGAAAAGCAGGTATGATAATTGTTGTTTAAATCATCGTTAAAAGTATGGTTGACTTTGCTATTAAAAGATACAAGCAACGATTGACGTTTGGATACCGTTATGAGGATTATGGCAAAATTGAATGTTAGAATGGTTCGATTTGTAGGAGACTGCTAAAAAAATTGAGACTTTTCCAATTAGAGTTTGTGATATGAGCATCTAACTCAATTTTTTAATAAGCTTTCCGAACGAAGTGTTGATAATTGTTGTTTGAATCATTGTTAAAATTACGGTTGACTTTGTTTAAAAATTATAAGCATCGATTGACGTTTGAATAGCCGTATGAGGATTATGACACCATTGAACGTTAGAATGGTTGGATTAGTAAGGTACTGCAAAAAAAATTCTGACTCATCCAATTAGAGTTTGTGATATAAGCATCCAACGTAAATTTCAATAATCTTTACAAACGAGGTAATGATAATTGTTGTTTCAATTATTGTAAAAATTATGGTTGACTTTGCCATTCAAAGATTACATTCATCGATTGACGTTTCGATACCGTTATGAGGATTATGGCACCATTGAAGGATAGAACGGTTCGGTTTGTACGGGACTGCAAAAAGAATTCTAACTTTTCCAATTAGTGTTTGTGATATAAGCATCCAACGTAAATTTCAATAATCATTACAAACAAGGCGCAAGATGACGTCGAGGGTAGATATATCCCTCGATAAGCCGTTAGAAAAATTCTATAAATGCCATCCGAAACATCAAGCTAAGACAGTGATATGTATTATATGTGAAAATTGTTATCATAAAAGTGATTTTGATAAATTAGCAAACACAGCATACGTAGGAGAATTACTGGTAATCTGCCCGGAACATTGTCAGCAAGACCTAACCTTCAAATACAGAGAAGAAGATCTATGTGATTCATCAAGATTCCTCATTTCCCAGATTAAACTAAAACAATTAGAAGAAATAAGAAAAAATCTATTGACTGAACTAGCTGATAAAACTCAAGACCTTCATAATTCAATAAATTGTGATTCTGAAGCTGAACATGAAATAATAAGAACTGAAAATATACTGTTGAAAACTTTGAATAAAGAATTGACTGGCAAAAACTTTTTATTAAAGGAATTGTTGGAAAAAGAAAAACAAAGAGATAAAGAAAGAGTAATAAACAAACTGTCTTTTGCTGAAATCACACAAAATGGCAAACAAAATTACAATCAACAAGTTAAGAGGATCCCTAAATTAATTGTCACAGCAAACACCACTAATGATGGCAGTGAACAAATAGATATTAATGAAAGCGTCACCAAACTACTAATAAATAGGAAAAGCATTCAAACCAAAAATGTGTATGTTAAAAATAATTAAGTAATTATAAACTGCATGAATAGTGATAGTGTAGTTGAAACTGAAAACTATTTGAAACATAACCTAAAATCAGTTTGTGAAGTCAAAACCGAACAACTAAATAATCCTAAGATTAAAATTGTTGGTATAGATAACACTTCTTAATATGGACAGTGATACCATTGAAGAAGATGTAAATTCTAGAAATTTAAAAAATTTTGATACCAAAGGCACAGTACTTCATATGTATATAAATGAAAAAAAAAGTACAAGTGTTATAATGCAAGTCACATCTGATTTGTACAAGCATATAAGAGAAAATAAAAATCAAATTCTTGTAGGTTACCAGAGTTTTAAAGTTTATGACCTAGTAAACATTAAGCCTTGTTATAAATGTGGAGGCCTGGGTCATAATAGTATTAAATGTAGAAATGAAAAGAATTGCCTTCAATGTTCAAGGAATCATGAAGTAAAAGAATGCAATAACAGTATTTTTAAATGTCCTAACTGTTCTTATAGCATAAAAAATATAAAACAAACTATAACACAAATCATTCGGCAGCAGACAATACATTATGTTCAATATTAAATAACAAGATTAAAAGATATATCATATCAACGGACTACCCTATTAAACCAGATTTGTCAACATTTAACATAAGCAACAGTCGAAAATCAACTCAGACGAATACAATATCAACAGCACAAAAGACAGTACACCAACAAGGCAAAAAACTAAACATAGTTAACAACAATGTACAACAAAACGAACATGTACAACAACAACAACAGAGGAAAATCGACTCAGCTCCCTGCAATACCAATAGCGCAAAAGGCAGTATAAAAGCAAGGCAAGAGACTAACCTGCAACAAGCAACAAGCAACAAACAACAAGCAACACAATGACACAAAATCTCGACCTTATTGAAGAAATGCAGAATCAAGTAATACAGCAGGAAGTCTCATATCCTGACCTTGAAACTCTTAATATTGATAGAAATAAGAAAGAAAATCTGATCTTATACTGTAATATTAGAAGTTTAAGTGCTAATTTTAAGAAACTTTAAATCTTTATTAAGAGTTTAAAGGTTAAACCTTACGTTATTGTATGCGCAGAATCATGGAATCTTGAGAATCATAACTATTTTAAGTTATATATATATGGATATAAAATTTACTATAACAATAGTAAAATAAATAAAGCAGATGGTGTAGTTGTTTATATAAAAAATGAGGTGAATGAAATTACTGAAATATTGGAATTTAATAGACTAAAAATATTAAATGCTAACATTAAATTAAATAATAATAGTTCACTTACAATATCTGCACTCTACAGATCCCATGATCTACCTAGTCTAGAATTCATTTCAAACCTTAATTCTTTTCTTAATAAAACTAAACAATATAAAAATCACCTAATAGTAGGTGACCTCAATATAGATATCGCTCAGCAAAATAAAATTAGTGAACATTTTTTAAACAGTTTACTTGAAAAAGGCTTTTATCCTGGTTTTATTAATACAATTAGACCATCTGATGATAGTGGTAATGGTTCATGTATTGATAACATTTTTATTAAAGCTAAAACAATACAAACTAAAACTTTTAAATTAATGATTCCGTCACCGGATCATTATCCTCTGTTTATAAATATAAATAAACCACTAAAAACTGAAAAACATGAATCCAAATTTATGTACGATTACAACAAATTACAATATATAGCAAGTACAATAAACTGGAATAAATACAAAACAATACATGATCCAAATGAAGCTATCAACTCTGTTATAAAAGAAATTCAATTTTGTACAGAAAAAATAAGAACTAAAGGTAAAACTCATGATAATGCACCTAGAAAAGATTGTAATAATGCTAGGCAGCTATGGAAAATTATTAACTCAAAACTAGGTAAAAAAGAAAAAAGTGCTAAAAAAATTAATTACATCTATGACAATAATAAAAAGAAAATCGAAGATCCTACAGAAATAGCTAAATATATGAACACTTATTATTCTAAAGTTGGGGATAATTTAAGTAAAAAAATTAAGGTGCCATTAAACAAAAATTTAAAACTACCACCTATGAATGTAAAAACTATCTTTTTAAAACCTACGAATAAATTTGAAATCCAAAAAATCGTAGATGAAATGAAACTCAAAAATGGTGGAACTGATAAAATTAATACAAAAACTATAAAAATGATGGCTACATATATTACAGATATTTTGGCACATATCTTTAATCTATGTATTGAAAAATCGTTATGGCCTGACTCTCTAAAAGTTGCTGAAATCGTTCCTATATATAAATCTGGTCATAAGTATGAAGTCGTAAATTATAGACCGATATCGTTGATATCAAACATTGCAAAATTTTTTGAGAAACTAATATATAATAGAATATTCAATTTTATTCCGGAAAGTAACATTTTAGCTTCTAAACAATTTGGTTTCATAAAAGGAAAATGCACTAAAGATGCATTAAATTTTATTACTAACAAATTGTATGATAATCTAGATAAGAGTAACCATATAGCAATTACCTTTTTAGATCTTGCCAAAGCTTTTCACTGTGTAAATCACAGAATCTTATTAGATAAGCTCTATAGATATGGAATTAGAGGAAGTGCACATGATCTCATTAAAAGCTATCTAGTGAAAAGATTACAAAAAGTTAGAATAGATGAGTTTGAAAGTGACTATGCACTAATTAGTGCAGGAGTTCCTCAAGGGACAATCCTTGGCCCACTATTGTTTATACTATATGTAAATGATCTTCTAGCTATAATGCCAGAAAACTCTATATTATCGTATGCTGATGATACTGCGATTATATCAACTGGTAAAACTTGGAAAGATGTAGAAATTATAATGAATAAGTATTTAAAGGAGGTAGCTGAGTGGTTAACACTTAATAAGCTATCTTTAAATATAGAGAAAACTGTATATAATACTTTTAGTAACTACTGTGATAGCGTTCCCAAAAATTTAGATATATTGATAGATAATAAGAAATTACAGAAAGTCGACAGCTGTAAATATTTAGGTTTCTTATTCGACTATAATCTAAAATGGGACAAACACATACAATATATTATTAAGAAGACTAAATACCTGATCTACATTTTCTACAAAATTTCCAAATTTATGTCAACTGAAACACTAAGAATGATATACTATGCTTTGTTCCACAGTGTCATCAGTTACGGCATAATATCGTGGGGAGGAGCATATAAAAACAATGTTGATCTATTATTAAGAGTACAAAATAGACTAATTAAAATAATAAATAAAAATAAATTCATTAAAGAAAATCCTATGAATTTATCTCAATTGTTTGCCTACGAATCACTGTGTTATAATTATAACTCCCTTAAGGAGATCTACATCGAATCCAACAGTATAACAAGAAAGAAAAGTATACAGATTCCTAAAATGTCCAAAGTCATTAGTAACAAAAACAGCTACATAGTTTCTATTAAATTGTATAATAATCTACCGACTGCTCTAAAAACTTTCAGTACCCAACAAAAATCAGCTAAATGTAAACTAAAGCAATGGATCATAACGAACATACTTATGTTATCAGCAAGTGGACAATAATATGTCCTCCCATTAAATATCTTCAAAATGTGATATTAATATAAGTAAATATAGTAAATATTTCTTATAAGTACAGATTACTGTCTTTGATATAGTATAAAGGAAGTACTATTAGATTTTTAAGATTAGTATGTAAGCTTTAGTAATCAAGTTCTATTAGTAATTAAGTTTCCTTTAGTAATTAAGTTTCTATTATGTACCAGACATGCGAACAGTTAATTATATTTAACTCTGCACGATTACAATGTATAATTATATATATATGAAATAATTGTCTGGTTAAGAAGATTAAAGAATAACTCGAATAAAAGGTAATGATAATTGTTGTTTGAATCATTGTAAAAATTACGGTTGACTTTGCCATTTAAAAATCAGACTTTTCCAATTAAAGTTTGTGATATAAGCATCATAGGTAATTTTTCAATAATCTTTACAAACAAAGTAATGATAATTGTTGTTTGAATCATTGTTAATATTCTGTATTTTTTTTTTTTTTTTTTAACGTCGCCATGTTTGTGCTCCCATGTGGTGCTAATCGACGACGGGGGTCTGCGGTGTGTTTGTAAACAAAGCACATGTAATTTTTACAGAGGTGCTTGTATCAATCGGCAGAGACTAGGATTCGAACCCGGGTCACCGGCGTGGGAATCCGACACTCTACCGACTGAGCCGCCGCAGGCCCCAAAATTATACTTGATTTTGATATTTAAAAATTACAAGCATCGATTAACGTTTGGATAGCCTTATGTAGATAATGGCACCATTGAATGTTAGAATGGATCAATAAGTAGAGGACTGCAATTAAAATTCTGATATTTTCAATTAAAGTTTATGATATTCGAATCTCACGTAATTTTTTAATACTCATTACAAAACAAAGTATTGATAATTGTTGTTTGTATATTCATAAAATTATTCATGATTTTGCCATTTAAAAATTACAAGCATCGATTGACGTTTGGATAGCCTTATGAGGATTATGGAAACATTGAATGTTAGAATGGTTCGATTAGTAGGGGACTGCTAAAAAATTCTGGCTTTTCCTATTAGAGTTTGTGATATAAGCATCCAACGTATGTTTTCAATAATCTTTACAAACAAAGTGATGATAATTGATGTTTAAATCATTGTTAAAATTATGGTAGACTTTGCCATTTAAAGATTATATGCATCGATTGACGTTTGGATAACCTTATGAGGATTATGGCACTTTTGAATGTTAGAACGGTTCTGTTAGTAGGGGGCTGCTAAAAGAATTCTGACTTTTCTAGTATATAGCGCATGTTACACACCCAGACGGTAGGACACAGAGCGAGAGAATGTCCACAAAGGACATGCTATTTATATAGGGCCATGGGACATTATGCAAATGAGTGCCCCAATAGACAGCCAGCGTGGCATAATACTCATAAGGCTATCTATACGTCAATCCATGCTTGTAATTTTTAAATGGCAGAGTCAACCATAATTTAGCAATGATTTGAACTACAATTATCGATACTTCGTATGGAGAGCTTATTAAAAAATTACGTGGGATGCGAATATCATAAACTTTAATTGAAAATATCAGAATTTTCTTGGCAGTCCTCTACTTAATGATCCATTCTAACATTCAGTGTTGCCATAATCCTCATAAGGCTACCCAAACGTTTATAGAGGCTTGTAATTTTTAAATGGCAAAGTCAATCATAATTGCAGGAATAAACAAACAATACTTATCAATACTTTGTTTTGTAATGATTATTAAAAAATTACGTGGGATGCGAATATCGTAAACTCTAATTGAAAATATCAGAATTTGTTTTGCAGTCCTTTACTAATTGATCCATTCTAACATTCAATGGTGCCATAATCCTGATAAGGCTATCCAAACGTCAATCGAGCTTGTAATTTTTTAATGGCAAAGTCAATCATAATTGCAGGAATAAACAAAAAATAGTTATCAATACTTTGTTTTGTAGTGATTATTAAAAAATTACGTGGGATGCGAATATCATAAACTCTAATTGAAAATATCAGAAATTTTTTTGCAGTCCTCTACTAATTGATCCATTCTAACATTCAATGGTGCCATAATCCTCATAAGGCTATATATTTTAGGAATATACAAACAACAATTATCAATAAATTGTTTTGTAATGAGTGTTAAAAAATTACGTGGGATGCGAATATCATAAGCTCTAATTGAAAATGTCAGAATTTTATTAGCAACCTTATACTAATAGAACAGTTCTAACCTTCAATGTTGCCATAATCCTCATAAGGCTATCCAAACGTCAATCGATGCTTGTAATTTTTAAATGGCAAAGTCATCAATAATTTTATGAATATACAAACAACAATAATATATACTTTGTTTTATAATGAGTATTAAAAAATTACGTGGGATGCGAATATCATAAACTCTAATTGAAAATATCAGAATTAGTTTTGCAGTCCTTTACTAATTGATCAATTCTAACATTCAATGGCGCCATAATCCTCATAAGGCTATCCATACGTCAATCCATGCGTGTAATCTTGAAATGGCAAAGTCAACCATAATTTTAACCATGATTCAAACAACAATTATCATTAATTTGTTTCTGAAGATTAATGAAAAATTACGTTGTTCGCTTATATCACAGCATCTAAATGGATAAGTCAGAATTTGTTTTGCAGTACCTTGCTAATCCAACCATTCTAACGTTCAATGGTGTCATAATCCTCATAAGGCTATCTATTTTAGGAATATACAAACAACAATTATCAATAAATTGTTTTGTAATGAGTGTTAAAAAATTACGTGGGATGCGAATATCATAAGCTCTAATTGAAAATGTCAGAATTTTATTAGCAACCTTATACTAATAGAACAGTTCTAACATTCAATGTTGCCATAATCCTCATAAGGCTATCCAAACGTCAATCGATGCTTGTAATTTTTAAATGGCAAAGTCAACAATAATTTTATGAATATACAAACAACAATTATCAATACTTTGTTTTGTAATGAGTATTAAAAAATTACGTGGGATGCGAATATCATAAACTTTAATTGAAAATATCAGAATTTTCTTGGCAGTCCTCTACTTATTGATCCATTCTAACATTCAGTGTTGCCATAATCCTCATAAGGCTACCCAAACGTTTATAGAGGCTTGTAATTTTTAAATGGCAAAGTCAATCATAATTGCAGGAATAACCAAACAATACTTATCAATACTTTGTTTTGTAATGATTATTAAAAAATTACGTGGGATGCGAATATCGTAAACTCTAATTGAAAATATCAGAATTTGTTTTACAGTCCTTTACTAATTGATCCATTCTAACATTCAATGATGCCATAATCCTGATAAGGCTATATATTTTAGGAATATACAAACAACAATTATCAATAAATTGTTTTGTAATGAGTGTTAAAAAATTACGTGGGATGCGAATATCATAAGCTCTAATTTAAAATGTCAGAATTTTATTAGCAACCTTATACTAATAGAACAGTTCTAACCTTCAATGTAGCCATAATCCTCATAAGGCTATCCAAACGTCAATCGATGCTTGTAATTTTTAAATGACAAAGTCATCAATAATTTTATGAATATACAAACAACAATAATATATACTTTGTTTTATAATGAGTATTAAAAAATTACGTGGGATGCGAATATCATAAACTCTAATTGAAAATATCAGAATTAGTTTTGCAGTCCTTTACTAATTGATCAATTCTAACATTCAATGGTGCCATAATCCTCATAAGGCTATCCATACGTCAATCCATGCTTGTAATCTTGACATGACAAAGTCAACCATAATTTTAACCATGATTCAAACAACAATTATCATTAATTTGTTTCTAAAGATTAATGAAAAATTACGTTGGACGCTTATATCACAGCATCTAATTGGATGAGTCAGAATTTTTTTTGCAGTACCTTGCTAATCCAACCATTCTAACGTTCAATGGTGTCATAATCCTCATAAGGCTATCCATTTTAGGAATATACAAACAACAATTATCAATACTTAATTTTGTAATGAGTGGTAAAAAATTACGTGGGGTGCGAATATCATAAACTCTAACTGAATATATCCGAATTTTTTTGCAGTCCTCTACTAATTGATCCATTCTAACATTCAATGGTGCCATAATCCTCATAAGGCTATCCATACGTCAATCGAGCTTGTAATTTTTAAATGGCAAAGTCAATCATAATTGCAGGAATAAACAAAAAATAGTTATAAATAATTTGTTTTGTAATGATAATGAAAAAATTACGTGGGATGCGAATATCATAAACTCTAATCGAAAATATCAGAATTTGTTTTGCAGTCCTTTACTAATTGATCCATTCTAACATTCAATGTTGCCATAATCCTCATAAGGCTATCCATACGTCAATCCATGCTTGTAATATTGAAATGGCAAAGTCAACCATAATTTTAACCATGATTCAAACAACAATTATCATTAATTTGTCTGTAAAGATTAATGAAAAATTACGTTGGACGCTTATTTCACAGCATCTAATTGGATGAGTCAGAATTTTTTTTGCAGTACCTTACTAAGCCAACCATTCTAACGTTCAATGGTGTCATAATCCTCATATGGCTATCCATTTTAGGAATATGCAAACAACAATTATCAATACTTAGTTTTGTAATGAGTGCTAAAAAATTACGTGGGATGCGAACATCATAAACTCTAACTGAATATATCCAAATTTTTTTGTAGTCCCCTACTAATCGAACCATTCTAACGTTCAATGGTGCCATAATCCTCATTAGGCTATCCAAACGTCAATCGATGCTTGTAATTTTTAAATTGCAAAGTCAATAATAATTTTATGAATATACAAACAATAGTTATCAATACCTTGTTTTGTAATGAGTATTAAAAATTACGTGGGATGCGAATATCATAACCTCTAGTTGAAAATATCAGAAATTCTTTTGCAGTCCTCCACTAATTGATTCATTCTAACATTCAATGGTACCATAACCCTCATAATGCTATCCATACGTCAATCTATGCTTGTAATCTTGAAATGGCAAAGTCAACCATAATTTTAACAATGATTATTACAATAATTATCGTTACGTTGTTTGTAAAGATTAATGAGAAAAATAATGTTGGACGCTTATATCACAACATCTAATTGGATGAGTCAGAATTTTTTTTGCAGTACCTTACTAATCGAACCATTCTAACATTCAACGGTGCCATAATCCTTATAAGGCTATCCATTTTAGGAATATACAAACAACAATTACCAACAAATTCTTTGTAATGAGTGTTAAAAAATTACGTGGGATGCGAATATCATAAGCTCTAATTGAAAATGTCAGAATTTTATTAGCAACCTTCTACTAACAGAACAGTTCTAACATTCAATGTTGCCATAATCCTCATAAGGCTATCCAAACGTCAATCGATGCTTGTAATTTTTAAATGGCAAAGTCAATCCTAATTGCAGGAATAAACAAAAAATATTTATCAATACTTTGTTTTGTAATGATTATTAAAAAATTACGTGGGATGCGAATATCATAAACTCTAATTGAAAATATCAGAAATTTTTTTGCAGTCCTCTACTAATTGATCCATTCTAACATTCAATGGTGCCATAATCCTTATAAGGCTATCCATACGTCAATCCATGCTTGTAATCTTGATATGGCAAAATCAACCATAATTTTAACCATGATTCAAACAACAATTATCATTAATTTGTTTCTAAAGATTAATGAAAAATTACGTTGGTCGCTTATATCACACCATCTAAATGGATAAGTCAGAATTTGTTTTGCAATACCTTACTAATCCAACCATTCTAACGTTCAATGGTGCCATAATCCGCATAAGGCTAACCATTTTAGGAATATGCAAAAAACAATTATCAATACTTAGTTTTGTAATGAGTGCTAAAAAATTACGTGGGATGCGAATATCATAAACTTTAATTGAAAATATCAGAATTTTATTTGCAGTCCTCTACTAATTGATCCATTCTAACATTAAATGGTGCCATAATCCTCATAAGGCTACCCAAACGTCAATCGATGCTTGTAATTTTTAAATGGCAAAGTCAATAATAATTTTATGATTATACAAACAATAGTTATCAATACCTTGTTTTGTAATGAGTATTAAAAAATTACGTGGGATGCGAATATCATAACCTCTAGTTGAAAATATCAGAAATTTTTTTGCAATCCTCTACTAATTGATCCATTCTAACATTCAATGGTGCCATAATCCTCATAAGGATATCCAAACGTCAATCGATGCTTGTAATTTTTAAATGGCAAAGTCAATCATAATTGCAGGAATAAACAAACAATAGTTATCAATACTTTGTTTTGTAATGATTATTAAAACATTACGTGGTATGCGAATATCATAAACTCTAATTGAATATATCAGAATTTTTTTTGTAGTCCCTGCTAATCGAACCATTCTAACGTTCAATGGTGCCATATTGCTCATAAGGCTATCTATACGTCAATCCATGCTTGTAATCTTGAAATGGCAAAGTCAACCATAATTTTAACGATGATTATTAAAACAATTATCATTACGTTGTTTGTAAAGATTAATGAGAAAAATAATGTTGGACGCTTATATCACAACATCTAATTGGATGAGTCAGAATTTTTTTTGCAGTACCTTACTAATCCAACCATTCTAACGTTCAATGGTGCCATAATCCTCATAAGGCTATCCATACGTCAATCCATGCTTGTAATCTTGAAATGGCAAAGTCAACCATAATTTTAACCATGATTCAAACAACAAATATCATTAATTTGTTTGTAAAGATTAATGAAAAATTACGTTGGACGCTTATATCACAGCATCTAATTGGACGAGTCAGAATTTTTTTTGCAGTACTTAACTAATCCAACCATTCTAACGTTCAATGGTGTCATAATCCTCATAAGGATATCCATTTTAGGAATATAGAAACAACAATTATCAATACTTAGTTTTGTAATAAGTGGTAAAAAATTACGTGGGATGCGAATATCATAAACTCTAACTGAATATATCAGAATTTTTTTTGTAGTCCCTACTAATCGAACCATTCTAACGTTCAATGGTGCCATAATGCTCATAAGACTATCTATACGTCAATCCATGCTTGTAATCTTGAAATGGCAAAGTCCACTATAATTTAACAATGATTATTACAACAATTATCATTGCTTTGATTGTAAAGATTAATGAGAAAAATAATGTTGGACGCGTATATCACAACATCTAATTGGATAAGTCAGAATTTTTTTTGCAATACCTTACTAATCCAACCATTCTAACGTTCAATGGTACCATAATCCTCATAAGGCTATCCATTTTAGGAATATACAAACAACAATTATCAGTACTTTGTTTTGTAATGAGTGTTAAAAAATTACGTGTGATGCGAATATCATAAACTTTGATTGAAAATATCAGAATTTTCTTTGCAGTCCTCTACTTATTGATCCATTCTAACATTCAGTGTTGCCATAATCCTCATAAGGCTACCCAAACGTCAATAGAGGCTTGTAATTTTTAAAAGGCAAAGTTAATCATAATTGCAGGAATAAACAAACAATACTTATCAATACTTTGTTTTGTAATGATTATGAAAAAATTACGTGGGATGCGAATGTCATAAACTCTAATTGAAAATATCAGAATTTGTTTTGCAGTCCCCTACTAATCGAACCATTCTAACGTTCAATGGTGCCATAATCCTCATAAGGCTATCCGAACGTCAATCGATGCTTGTAATTTTTAAAAGGCAAAGTCAATCATAATTGCAGGAATAAACAAACAATACTTATCAATACTTTGTTTTGTAATGATTATGAAAAAATTACGTGGGATGCGAATATCATAAACTCTAATTGAAAATATCAGAATTTGTTTTGCAGTCCCCTACTAATTGAACCATTCTAACGTTCAATGGTGCCATAATCCTCATAAGGCTATCCGAACGTCAATCGATGCTTGTAATTTTTAAATAGCAAAGTCAAGTATAATTTAAAGAATATACAAACAAAAATTTTCAATGCTTTGTTTTGTAATGATTATGAAAAAATTACGTCGGATGCGAATATCATAAACTCTAATTGAAAATATCAGAATTTGTTTTGCAGTCCTTTACTAATTGATCCATTATAACATTCAATGGTGCCATAATCGTCATAAGGCTATCCAAACGTCAATCGATGCTTGTAATTTTTAAAAGGCAACGTCAATCATAATTGCAGGAATAAACAAACAATACTTATCAATACTTTGTTTTGTAATGATTATGAAAAAATTACGTGGGATGCGAATATCATAAACTCTAATTGGAAATATCAGAATTTGTTTTGCAGTCCTTTACTAATTGATACATTCTAACATTCAATGGTGCCATAATCGTCATAAGGCTATCCAAACGTCAATCGATGCTTGTAATTTTTAAAAGGCAAAGTCAATCATAATTGCAGGAATAAGCAAACAATACTTATCAATACTTTGTTTTGTAATGATTATGAAAAAATTACGTGGGATGCGAATGTCATAAACTCTAATTGAAAATATCAGAATTTGTTTTGCTGTCCCCTACTAATCGAACCATTCTAACGTTCAATGGTGCCATAATCCTCATAAGGCTATCCAAACGTCAATCGATGCTTGTAATTTTTAAATGGCAAAGTCAACAATAATTTTATGAATATACAAACAACAATAATCAATACTTTGTTTTGTAATGAGTATTAAAAAATTACGTGGGATGCGAATATAATAAACTTTAATTAAAAATATCAGAATTTTCTTTGCAGTCCTCTACTTATTGATCCATTCTAACATTCAACGGTGCCATAATCCTCATAAGGCTATCCAAACGTCAATCGATGCTTGTAATTTTTAAATGGCAAAGTCAATCATAATTGCAGGAATAAACAAACAATACTTATCAATACTTTGTTTTGTAATGATTATGAAAAAATTACGTGGGATGCGAATATCATAAACTCCAATTTGGAAATATCAGAATTTGTTTTGCAGTCCTTTACTAATTGATACATTCTAACATTCAATGGTGCCATACTCGTCATAAGGCTATCCAAACGTCAATCGATGCTTGTAATTTTTAAAAGGCAAAGTCAATCATAATTGCAGGAATAAGCAAACAATACTTATCAATACTTTGTTTTGTAATGATTATGAAAAAATTACGTGGGATGCGAATATCATAAGCTCTAATTGAAAATGTCAGAATTTTATTAGCAACCTTATACTAATAGAACAGTTCTAACATTCAATGTTGCCATAATCCTCATAAGGCTATCCAAACGTCAATCGATGCTTGTAATTTTTAAATGGCAAAGTCAACAATAATTTTATGAATATACAAACAACAATTATCAATACTTTGTTTTGTAATGAGTATTAAAAAATTACGTGGGATGCGAATATCATAAACTTTAATTGAAAATATCAGAATTTTCTTGGCAGTCCTCTACTTATTGATCCATTCTAACATTCAGTGTTGCCATAATCCTCATAAGGCTACCCAAACGTTTATAGAGGCTTGTAATTTTTAAATGGCAAAGTCAATCATAATTGCAGGAATAACCAAACAATACTTATCAATACTTTGTTTTGTAATGATTATTAAAAAATTACGTGGGATGCGAATATCGTAAACTCTAATTGAAAATATCAGAATTTGTTTTACAGTCCTTTACTAATTGATCCATTCTAACATTCAATGATGCCATAATCCTGATAAGGCTATATATTTTAGGAATATACAAACAACAATTATCAATAAATTGTTTTGTAATGAGTGTTAAAAAATTACGTGGGATGCGAATATCATAAGCTCTAATTTAAAATGTCAGAATTTTATTAGCAACCTTATACTAATAGAACAGTTCTAACCTTCAATGTAGCCATAATCCTCATAAGGCTATCCAAACGTCAATCGATGCTTGTAATTTTTAAATGACAAAGTCATCAATAATTTTATGAATATACAAACAACAATAATATATACTTTGTTTTATAATGAGTATTAAAAAATTACGTGGGATGCGAATATCATAAACTCTAATTGAAAATATCAGAATTAGTTTTGCAGTCCTTTACTAATTGATCAATTCTAACATTCAATGGTGCCATAATCCTCATAAGGCTATCCATACGTCAATCCATGCTTGTAATCTTGACATGACAAAGTCAACCATAATTTTAACCATGATTCAAACAACAATTATCATTAATTTGTTTCTAAAGATTAATGAAAAATTACGTTGGACGCTTATATCACAGCATCTAATTGGATGAGTCAGAATTTTTTTTGCAGTACCTTGCTAATCCAACCATTCTAACGTTCAATGGTGTCATAATCCTCATAAGGCTATCCATTTTAGGAATATACAAACAACAATTATCAATACTTAATTTTGTAATGAGTGGTAAAAAATTACGTGGGGTGCGAATATCATAAACTCTAACTGAATATATCCGAATTTTTTTGCAGTCCTCTACTAATTGATCCATTCTAACATTCAATGGTGCCATAATCCTCATAAGGCTATCCATACGTCAATCGAGCTTGTAATTTTTAAATGGCAAAGTCAATCATAATTGCAGGAATAAACAAAAAATAGTTATAAATAATTTGTTTTGTAATGATAATGAAAAAATTACGTGGGATGCGAATATCATAAACTCTAATCGAAAATATCAGAATTTGTTTTGCAGTCCTTTACTAATTGATCCATTCTAACATTCAATGTTGCCATAATCCTCATAAGGCTATCCATACGTCAATCCATGCTTGTAATATTGAAATGGCAAAGTCAACCATAATTTTAACCATGATTCAAACAACAATTATCATTAATTTGTCTGTAAAGATTAATGAAAAATTACGTTGGACGCTTATTTCACAGCATCTAATTGGATGAGTCAGAATTTTTTTTGCAGTACCTTACTAAGCCAACCATTCTAACGTTCAATGGTGTCATAATCCTCATATGGCTATCCATTTTAGGAATATGCAAACAACAATTATCAATACTTAGTTTTGTAATGAGTGCTAAAAAATTACGTGGGATGCGAACATCATAAACTCTAACTGAATATATCCAAATTTTTTTGTAGTCCCCTACTAATCGAACCATTCTAACGTTCAATGGTGCCATAATCCTCATTAGGCTATCCAAACGTCAATCGATGCTTGTAATTTTTAAATTGCAAAGTCAATAATAATTTTATGAATATACAAACAATAGTTATCAATACCTTGTTTTGTAATGAGTATTAAAAATTACGTGGGATGCGAATATCATAACCTCTAGTTGAAAATATCAGAAATTCTTTTGCAGTCCTCCACTAATTGATTCATTCTAACATTCAATGGTACCATAACCCTCATAATGCTATCCATACGTCAATCTATGCTTGTAATCTTGAAATGGCAAAGTCAACCATAATTTTAACAATGATTATTACAATAATTATCGTTACGTTGTTTGTAAAGATTAATGAGAAAAATAATGTTGGACGCTTATATCACAACATCTAATTGGATGAGTCAGAATTTTTTTTGCAGTACCTTACTAATCGAACCATTCTAACATTCAACGGTGCCATAATCCTTATAAGGCTATCCATTTTAGGAATATACAAACAACAATTACCAACAAATTCTTTGTAATGAGTGTTAAAAAATTACGTGGGATGCGAATATCATAAGCTCTAATTGAAAATGTCAGAATTTTATTAGCAACCTTCTACTAACAGAACAGTTCTAACATTCAATGTTGCCATAATCCTCATAAGGCTATCCAAACGTCAATCGATGCTTGTAATTTTTAAATGGCAAAGTCAATCCTAATTGCAGGAATAAACAAAAAATATTTATCAATACTTTGTTTTGTAATGATTATTAAAAAATTACGTGGGATGCGAATATCATAAACTCTAATTGAAAATATCAGAAATTTTTTTGCAGTCCTCTACTAATTGATCCATTCTAACATTCAATGGTGCCATAATCCTTATAAGGCTATCCATACGTCAATCCATGCTTGTAATCTTGATATGGCAAAATCAACCATAATTTTAACCATGATTCAAACAACAATTATCATTAATTTGTTTCTAAAGATTAATGAAAAATTACGTTGGTCGCTTATATCACACCATCTAAATGGATAAGTCAGAATTTGTTTTGCAATACCTTACTAATCCAACCATTCTAACGTTCAATGGTGCCATAATCCGCATAAGGCTAACCATTTTAGGAATATGCAAAAAACAATTATCAATACTTAGTTTTGTAATGAGTGCTAAAAAATTACGTGGGATGCGAATATCATAAACTTTAATTGAAAATATCAGAATTTTATTTGCAGTCCTCTACTAATTGATCCATTCTAACATTAAATGGTGCCATAATCCTCATAAGGCTACCCAAACGTCAATCGATGCTTGTAATTTTTAAATGGCAAAGTCAATAATAATTTTATGATTATACAAACAATAGTTATCAATACCTTGTTTTGTAATGAGTATTAAAAAATTACGTGGGATGCGAATATCATAACCTCTAGTTGAAAATATCAGAAATTTTTTTGCAATCCTCTACTAATTGATCCATTCTAACATTCAATGGTGCCATAATCCTCATAAGGATATCCAAACGTCAATCGATGCTTGTAATTTTTAAATGGCAAAGTCAATCATAATTGCAGGAATAAACAAACAATAGTTATCAATACTTTGTTTTGTAATGATTATTAAAACATTACGTGGTATGCGAATATCATAAACTCTAATTGAATATATCAGAATTTTTTTTGTAGTCCCTGCTAATCGAACCATTCTAACGTTCAATGGTGCCATATTGCTCATAAGGCTATCTATACGTCAATCCATGCTTGTAATCTTGAAATGGCAAAGTCAACCATAATTTTAACGATGATTATTAAAACAATTATCATTACGTTGTTTGTAAAGATTAATGAGAAAAATAATGTTGGACGCTTATATCACAACATCTAATTGGATGAGTCAGAATTTTTTTTGCAGTACCTTACTAATCCAACCATTCTAACGTTCAATGGTGCCATAATCCTCATAAGGCTATCCATACGTCAATCCATGCTTGTAATCTTGAAATGGCAAAGTCAACCATAATTTTAACCATGATTCAAACAACAAATATCATTAATTTGTTTGTAAAGATTAATGAAAAATTACGTTGGACGCTTATATCACAGCATCTAATTGGACGAGTCAGAATTTTTTTTGCAGTACTTAACTAATCCAACCATTCTAACGTTCAATGGTGTCATAATCCTCATAAGGATATCCATTTTAGGAATATAGAAACAACAATTATCAATACTTAGTTTTGTAATAAGTGGTAAAAAATTACGTGGGATGCGAATATCATAAACTCTAACTGAATATATCAGAATTTTTTTTGTAGTCCCTACTAATCGAACCATTCTAACGTTCAATGGTGCCATAATGCTCATAAGACTATCTATACGTCAATCCATGCTTGTAATCTTGAAATGGCAAAGTCCACTATAATTTAACAATGATTATTACAACAATTATCATTGCTTTGATTGTAAAGATTAATGAGAAAAATAATGTTGGACGCGTATATCACAACATCTAATTGGATAAGTCAGAATTTTTTTTGCAATACCTTACTAATCCAACCATTCTAACGTTCAATGGTACCATAATCCTCATAAGGCTATCCATTTTAGGAATATACAAACAACAATTATCAGTACTTTGTTTTGTAATGAGTGTTAAAAAATTACGTGTGATGCGAATATCATAAACTTTGATTGAAAATATCAGAATTTTCTTTGCAGTCCTCTACTTATTGATCCATTCTAACATTCAGTGTTGCCATAATCCTCATAAGGCTACCCAAACGTCAATAGAGGCTTGTAATTTTTAAAAGGCAAAGTTAATCATAATTGCAGGAATAAACAAACAATACTTATCAATACTTTGTTTTGTAATGATTATGAAAAAATTACGTGGGATGCGAATGTCATAAACTCTAATTGAAAATATCAGAATTTGTTTTGCAGTCCCCTACTAATCGAACCATTCTAACGTTCAATGGTGCCATAATCCTCATAAGGCTATCCGAACGTCAATCGATGCTTGTAATTTTTAAAAGGCAAAGTCAATCATAATTGCAGGAATAAACAAACAATACTTATCAATACTTTGTTTTGTAATGATTATGAAAAAATTACGTGGGATGCGAATATCATAAACTCTAATTGAAAATATCAGAATTTGTTTTGCAGTCCCCTACTAATTGAACCATTCTAACGTTCAATGGTGCCATAATCCTCATAAGGCTATCCGAACGTCAATCGATGCTTGTAATTTTTAAATAGCAAAGTCAAGTATAATTTAAAGAATATACAAACAAAAATTTTCAATGCTTTGTTTTGTAATGATTATGAAAAAATTACGTCGGATGCGAATATCATAAACTCTAATTGAAAATATCAGAATTTGTTTTGCAGTCCTTTACTAATTGATCCATTATAACATTCAATGGTGCCATAATCGTCATAAGGCTATCCAAACGTCAATCGATGCTTGTAATTTTTAAAAGGCAACGTCAATCATAATTGCAGGAATAAACAAACAATACTTATCAATACTTTGTTTTGTAATGATTATGAAAAAATTACGTGGGATGCGAATATCATAAACTCTAATTGGAAATATCAGAATTTGTTTTGCAGTCCTTTACTAATTGATACATTCTAACATTCAATGGTGCCATAATCGTCATAAGGCTATCCAAACGTCAATCGATGCTTGTAATTTTTAAAAGGCAAAGTCAATCATAATTGCAGGAATAAGCAAACAATACTTATCAATACTTTGTTTTGTAATGATTATGAAAAAATTACGTGGGATGCGAATGTCATAAACTCTAATTGAAAATATCAGAATTTGTTTTGCTGTCCCCTACTAATCGAACCATTCTAACGTTCAATGGTGCCATAATCCTCATAAGGCTATCCAAACGTCAATCGATGCTTGTAATTTTTAAATGGCAAAGTCAACAATAATTTTATGAATATACAAACAACAATAATCAATACTTTGTTTTGTAATGAGTATTAAAAAATTACGTGGGATGCGAATATAATAAACTTTAATTAAAAATATCAGAATTTTCTTTGCAGTCCTCTACTTATTGATCCATTCTAACATTCAACGGTGCCATAATCCTCATAAGGCTATCCAAACGTCAATCGATGCTTGTAATTTTTAAATGGCAAAGTCAATCATAATTGCAGGAATAAACAAACAATACTTATCAATACTTTGTTTTGTAATGATTATGAAAAAATTACGTGGGATGCGAATATCATAAACTCCAATTTGGAAATATCAGAATTTGTTTTGCAGTCCTTTACTAATTGATACATTCTAACATTCAATGGTGCCATACTCGTCATAAGGCTATCCAAACGTCAATCGATGCTTGTAATTTTTAAAAGGCAAAGTCAATCATAATTGCAGGAATAAGCAAACAATACTTATCAATACTTTGTTTTGTAATGATTATGAAAAAATTACGTGGGATGCGAATGTCATAAACTCTAATTGAAAATATCAGAATTTGTTTTGCTGTCCCCTACTAATCGAACCATTCTAACGTTCAATGGTGCCATAATCCTCATAAGGCTATCCAAACGTCAATCGATGCTTGTAATTTTTAAATGGCAAAGTCAACAATAATTTTATGAATATACAAACAACAATAATCAATACTTTATTTTGTAATGAGTATTAAAAAATTACGTGGGATGCGAATATAATAAACTTTAATTAAAAATATCAGAATTTTATTTGCAGTCCTCTACTAATTGATCCATTCTAACATTAAATGTTGCCATAATCCTCATAAGGCTATCCTAACGTCAATCTATGCTTGTAATTTTTAAATGGCAAAGTCAATCTTAATTGCAGGAATAAACAAACAATAGTTATCAATACCTTGTTTTGTAATGATTATTAAAAAATTACAGGGGATGCGAATATCATAAACTCTAGTTGAAAATATCAGAATTTTTTTGCAGTCCTCTACTAATTTGTTTATTCTAACATTCAACGGTGCCATAATCCTCATAAGGCTATCCAAACGTCAATCGATGCTTGTAATTTTTAAATGGCAAAGTCAATCATAATTGCAGGAATAAACAAACAATACTTATCAATACTTTGTTTTGTAATGATTATGAAAAAATTACGTGGGATGCGAATATCATACACTCTAATTGAAAATATCAGAATTTTCTTTGCAGTCCTCTACTTATTGATCCATTGTAACATTCAATGGTGCCATAATCGTCATAAGGCTATCCAAACGTCAATCGATGCTTGTAATTTTTAAAAGGCAAAGTCAATCATAATTGCAGGAATAAGCAAACAATACTTATCAATACTTTGTTTTGTAATGATTATGAAAAAATAACGTGGGATGCGAATGTCATAAACTCTAATTGAAAATATCAGAATTAGTTTTGCTGTCCCCTACTAATCGAACCATTCTAACGTTCAATGGTGCCATAATCCTGATAAGGCTATCCAAACGTCAATCGATGCTTGTAATTTTTAAATAGCAAAGTCAACAATAATTTTATGAATATACAAACAACAATAATCAATACTTTGTTTTGTAATGAGTATTAAAAAATTACGTGGGATGCGAATATAATAAACTTTAATTGAAAATATCAGAATTTTATTTGCAGTCCTCTACTAATTGATCCATTCTAACATTAAATGGTGCCATAATCCTCATAAGGCTGTCCAAACGTCAATCGATGCTTGTAATTTTTAAAAGGCAAAGTCAATCATAATTGCAGGAATAAACAAACAATACTTATCAATACTTTGTTTTGTAATGATTATGAAAAAACTACGTGGGATGCGAATATCATACATTCTAATTGAAAATATCACAATCTGTTTTGCAGTCCCCTACTAATCGAACCATTCTAACGTTCAATGGTGCCATAATCCTCATAAGGCTATTCGAACGTCAATCGATGCTTGTAATTTTTAAATAGCAAAGTCAAGTATAATTTAAAGAATATACAAACAAATTTTTCAATGCTTTGTTTTGTAATGATTATGAAAAAATTACGTCGGATGCGAATATCATAAACTCTAATTGAAAATATCGAAATTTTTTTAGCAGTGCTCTAGTAATCGAATCGTTCTAACATTCAGTGTTACCATAATCCTCATAAGGCTATCCAAACGTTAATATAGGCTTGTAATTTTTAAATGGCAAGTCAATTATAATTGCAGGAATAAACAAACAATACTTATCAATACTTTGTTTTGTAGTGATTATTAAAAAATTACGTGGGATGCGAATATCATAAACTCTAATTGAAAATATCAGAAATTTTTTTGCAGTCCTCTACTAATTGATCCATTCTAACATTCAATGGTGCCATAATCCTCATAAGGCTATCCATACGTCAATCTATGCTTGTAATCTTGAAATGGCAAAGTCAACCATAATTTTAACCATGATTCAAACAACAATTATCATTAATTTGTTTCTAAAGATTAATGAAAAATTACGTTGTTCGCTTATATCACAGCATCTAAATGGATAAGTCAGAATTTGTTTTGCAGTACCTTACTAATCCAACCATTCTAACATTCAATGGTGCCATAATCCTCATAAGGCTATCTATTTTAGGAAGATACAAACAACAATTAACAATAAATTGTTTTGTAATGAGTGTTAAAAAATTACGTGGGATGCGAATATCATAAGCTCTAATTGAAAATGTCAGAATTTTATTAGCAACCTTATACTAATAGAACAGTTCTAACATCCAATGTTGCCATAATCGTCATAAGGCTATCCAAACGTCAATCGATGCTTGTAATTTTTAAAAGGCAAAGTCAATCATAATTGCAGGAATAAACAAACAATACTTATCAATACTTTGTTTTGTAATGATTATGAAATAACTACGTGGGATGCGAATATCATAAATTCTAATTGAAAATATCAGAATCTGTTTTGCAGTCCCCTACTAATCGAACCATTCTAACGTTCAATGGTGCCATAATCCTCATAAGGCTATTCGAACGTAAATCGATGCTTGTAATTTTTAAATAGCAAAGTCAAGTATAATTTAAAGAATATACAAACAAAATTTTCTATGCTTTGTTTTGTAATGATTATGAAAAAACTACGTGGGATGCGAATATCATAAATTCTAATTGAAAATATCAGAATCTGTTTTGCAGTCCCCTACTAATCGAACCATTCTAACGTTCAATGGTGCCATAATCCTCATAAGGCTATTCGAACGTCAATCGATGCTTGTAATTTTTAAATAGCAAAGTCAAGTATAATTTAAAGAATATACATACAACAATAATCAATACTTTGTTTTGTAATGAGTATTAAAAAATTACGTGGGATGCGAATATAATAAACTTTAATTGAAAATATCAGAATTTTATTTGCAGTCCTCTACTAATTGATCCATTCTAACATTAAATGGTGCCATAATCCTCATAAGGCTACCCAAACGTCAATCGATGCTTGTAATTTTTAAATGGCAAAGTCAATAATAATTTTATGAATATACAAACAATAGTTATCAATACCTTGTTTTGTAATGAGTATTAAAAAATTACGTGGGATGCGAATGTCATAACCTCTAGTTGAAAATATCAGAAATTTTTTTGCAATCCTCTACTAATAGATCCATTCTAACATTCAATGGTGCCATAATCCTCATAAGGATATCCAAACGTCAATCGATGCTTGTAATTTTTAAATGGCAAAGTCAATCATAATTGCAGGAATAAACAAACAATAGTTATCAATACTTTGTTTTGTAATGATTATTAAAACATTACGTGGTATGCGAATATCATAAACTCTAATTGAATATATCAGAGTTTTTTTTGTAGTCCCTGCTAATCGAACCATTCTAACGTTCAATGGTGCCATATTGCTCATAAGGCTATCTATACGTCAATCCATGCTTGTAATCTTGAAATGGCAAAGTCAACCATAATTTTAACGATGATTATTAAAACAATTATCATTACGTTGTTTGTAAAGATTAATGAGAAAAATAATGTTGGACGCTTATATCACAACATCTAATTGGATGAGTCAGAATTTTTTTTGCAGTACCTTACTAATCCAACCATTCTAACGTTCAATGGTGTCATAATCCTCATAAGGCTATCCATACGTCAATCCATGCTTGTAATCTTGAAATGGCAAAGTCAACCATAATTTTAACCATGATTTAAACAACAAATATCATTAATTTGTTTGTAAAGATTAATGAAAAATTACGTTGGATGCTTATATCACAGCATCTAATTGGACGAGTCAGAATTTTTTTTGCAGTACCTTACTAATCCAACCATTCTAACGTTCAATGGTGTCATAATCCTCATAAGGATATCCATTTTAGGAATATACAAACAACAATTATCAGTACTTTGTTTTGTAATGATTATGAAAAAATTACGTCGGATGCGAATATCATAAACTCTAATTGAAAATATCAGAATTTGTTTTGCAGTTCTTTACTAATTGATCCATTATAACATTCAATGGTGCCATAATCGTCATAAGGCTATCCAAACGTCAATCGATGCTTGTAATTTTTAAAAGGCAAAGTCTATCATAATTGCAGGAATAAGCAAACAATACTTATCAATACTTTGTTTTGTAATTATTATGAAAAGATTACGTGGGATGCGAATGTCATAAACTCTAATTGAAAATATCAGAATTTGTTTTGCTGTCCCCTACTAATCGAACCATTCTAACGTTCAATGGTGCCATAATCCTCATAAGACTATCCAAACGTCAATCGATGCTTGTAATTTTTAAATGGCAAAGTCAATCATAATTGCAGGAATAAACAAACAATACTTATCAATACTTTGTTTTGTAATGATTATGAAAAAATTACGTGGGATGCGAATATCATAAACTCTAATTGGAAATATCAGAATTTGTTTTGCAGTCCTTTACTAATTGATACATTCTAACATTCAATGGTGCCATAATCGTCATAACGCTATCCAAACGTCAATCGATGCTTGTAATTTTTAAAAGGCAAAGTCAATCATAATTGCAGGAATAAGCAAACAATGCTTATCAATACTTTGTTTTGTAATGATTATGAAAAAATTACGTGGGATGCGAATGTCATAAACTCTAATTGAAAATATCAGAATTTGTTTTGCTGTCCCCTACTAATCGAACCATTCTAACGTTCAATGGTGCCATAATCCTCATAAGGCTATCAAAACGTCAATCGATGCTTGTAATTTTTAAATGGCAAAGTCAACAATAATTTTATGAATATACAAACATCAATAATCAATACTTTGTTTTGTAATGAGTATTAGAAAATTACGTGGGATGCGAATATAATAAACTTTATTTGAAAATATCAGAATTTTATTTGCAGTCCTCTACTAAATGATCCATTCTAACATTAAATGTTGCCATAATCCTCATAAGGCTATCCTAACGTCAATCTATGCTTGTAATTTTTAAATGGCAAAGTCAATCTTAATTGCAGGAATAAACAAACAATAGTTATCAATACCTTGTTTTGTAATGATTATTAAAAAATTACGTGAGATGCGAATATCATAAACTCTAGTTGAAAATATCAGAATTTTTTTGCAGTCCTCTACTATTTGGTTTATTCTAACATTCAACGGTGCCATAATCCTCATAAGGATATCCAAACGTCCATCGATGCTTGTAATTTTTAAATGGCAAAGTCAATCATAATTGCAGGAATAAACAAACAATAGTTATCAATACTTTGTTTTGTAATGATTATTAAAACATTACGTGGTATGCGAATATCATAAACTCTAATTGAAAATATCAGAATTTTCTTTGCAGTCCTCTACTTATTGATCCATTCTAACATTCAGTGTTGCCATAATCCTCATAAGGCTGTCCAAACGTCAATCGATGCTTGTAATTTTTAAAAGGCAAAGTCAATCATAATTGCAGGAATAAACAAACAATACTTATCAATACTTTGTTTTGTAATGATTATGAAAAAACTACGTGGGATGCGAATATCATAAATTCTAATTGAAAATATCAGAATCTGTTTTGCAGTCCCCTACTAATCGAACCATTCTAACGTTCAATGGTGCCATAATCCTCATAAGGCTATTCGAACGTCAATCGATGCTTGTAATTTTTAAATAGCAAAGTCAAGTATAATTTAAAGAATATACAAACAAATTTTTCAATGCTTTGTTTTGTAATGATTATGAAAAAATTACGTCGGATGCGAATATCATAAACTCTAATTGAAAATATCAAAATTTTTTTAGCAGTCCTCTAGTAATCGAATCGTTCTAACATTCAGTGTTACCATAATCCTCATAAGGCTATCCAAACGTTAATAGAGGCTTGTAATTTTTAAATGGCAAGTCAATCATAATTGCAGGAATAAACAAACAATAGTTATCAATACTTTGTTTTGTAATGATTATTAAAAAATTACGTGGGATGCGAATATCATAAACTCTAATTGAAAATATCAGAATTTGTTTTGCAGTCCTTTACTAATTGATCCATTATAACATTCAATGGTGCCATAATCGTCATAAGGCTATCCAAACGTCAATCGATGCTTGTAATTTTTAAAAGGCAAAGTCAATCATAATTGCAGGAATAAACAAACAATACTTATCAATACTTTGTTTTGTAATGATTATGAAAAAATTACGTGGGATGCGAATATCATAAACTCTAATTGAAAATATCAGAATTTGTTTTGCAGTCCCCTACTAATCGAACCATTCTAACGTTCAATGATGCCATAATCCTCATAAGGCTATCCAAACGTCAATCGATGCTTGTAATTTTTAAATGGCAAAGTCAACAATAATTTTATGAATATACAAACAACAATAATCAATACTTTGTTTTGTAATGAGTATTAAAAAATTACGTGGGATGCGAATATAATAAACTTTAATTGAAAATATCAGAATTTTATTTGCAGTCCTCTACTAATTGATCCATTCTAACATTAAATGGTGCCATAATCCTCATAAGGCTATCCTAACGTCAATCTATGCTTGTAATTTTTAAATGGCAAAGTCAATCTTAATTGCAGGAATAAACAAACAATAGTTATCAATACCTTGTTTTGTAATGATTATTAAAAAATTACGTGAGATGCGAATATCATAAACTCTAGTTGAAAATATCAGAATTTTTTTGCAGTCCTCTACTATTTGGTTTATTCTAACATTCAACGGTGCCATAATCCTCATAAGGATATCCAAACGTCCATCGATGCTTGTAATTATTAAATGGCAAAGTCAATCATAATTGCAGGAATAAACAAACAATAGTTATTATCAATACTTTGTTTTGTAATGATTATTAAAACATTACGTGGTATGCGAATATCATAAACTCTAATTGAAAATATCAGAATTTTTTTTGCAGTCCTCTACTAATTGATTCATTCTAACATTCAATGGTACCATAATCCTCATAATGCTATCCATACATCAATCTATGCTTGTAATCTTGAAATGGCAAAGTCAACCATAATTTTAACAATGATTATTACAACAATTATCATTACGTTGTTTGTAAAGATTAATGAGAAAAATAATGTTGGACGCGTATATCACAACATCTAATTGGATAAGTCAGAATTTTTTTTGCAATATCTTACTAATCCAACCATTCTAACGTTCAATGGTACCATAATCCTCATAAGGCTATCCATTTTAGGAATATACAAACAACAATTATCAGTACTTTGTTTTGTAATGAGTGTTAAAAAATTACGTGGGATGCGAATATCATAAACTCTAATTGAATATATCAGAATTTTTTTTGTAGTCCCTACTAATCGAACCATTCTAACTTTCAATGGTGCCATAATGCTCATAAGGCTATCTATACGTCAATCCATGCTTGTAATCTTGAAATGGCAAAGTCAACCATAATTTTAACAATGATTATTACAACAATTATCATTACTTTGTTTGTAAAGATTAATGAGAAAAATAATGTTGGACGCTTATATCACAACATCTAATTGGCTAAGTCAGAATTTTTTTTGCAGTACCTTACTAATCGAACCATTCTACCATTCAATGTCGCCATAATCCTCATTACGCTGTCCAAACGTCAATCCATTCTTGTAATTTTTAAATAGCAAAGTCAAGTGTAATTTAAAGAATATACAAACAAAAATTTTCATAGCATTGTTTTGTAATGATTATGAAAAAATTACGTCGGATGTGAATATCATAAACTCTAATTGAAAATATGAAAATTTTTTTAGCAGAAGTTTAAATCTAAATTGACTTCTACTTGAACTAACCCTATTTTAGAGTCACCTTAACGCGGAATGGTTTTAAAAGTCCATATTGTATTGGGCCAGTATAAATGTTAAATGTCCGCGTACTTGTGGAATTAGAATATTCACAAGTGTCAAAATTCATTTGATTATACTAAAAAAAATTTAATATTTTAACGTGAACTGCTCAAAAATGGAGAGAACTTGTAATACTTAATAAAAGAGAATGTTTCTAATGGTATGAAAAATTCAAAATGATTCATTGAGAATAAAGAAACCTCGTTCTGCTATATGGAATTTAATGTTTGAATATTCAAAGGGTTTCGCATTAAAACATGGGAAATTGCCATGTTGGTTTTCCCGGTTTAAAGGTTTCAAGCTAACTACGGAAATAATGAAGGTCAATTTACTTAATTACATGTGTGTTCCTAAAACACGTTAAAAAGAGTTTTGCATGAATCAGTAGCCTTATTAATAACAATTATTATTTATTTTTTTTTTAATTTGCGTTGGAAGTAGGAAAGTTGATTTCACTCTAAAACTCGATTATCTATTTCGTAAGGCATAACGAATCAATGGCGGTACTAACCAGTCTAAATACCCTCCATACTATGTTAATTTTATGTAAATAATTTAGTTTCATGCTTGGCTCGCATGCGCAGATAGCAATACTTCCCTATCTGTTTACTATAATTTTCTTGTGCCTTAACTGTATAGGAAAAGGAGCTGCATGGCACGCGGGCGGATGCCGATCCATGATTCTCCTTTCTTGTTTTGGAAATTTTAGACTTGTTTTGCGACCACAATTTAGGCTTGGAGAATTAAAGTAGTTTCAATTCCCCGTGTATTAAATACAATCAAGTGCACGTGCACTATAGTCGAGCGATAGAGCCGTCTACAGAGGCTGCGGAGCAGTCCTTATCGCGCGCGGTGTCAGCTTCCTTCATCGGACTTCTCACCTCGGCCCTTGTGTATAGGTTTCCTAGATTTTAAAATGAGTTTTGGTGTTTAAAAGCGTTTATATCAATACTCGAATTGTGTATAGTCTGTATTCTGAAGTTGGCATTACATATCGGCTCCTTCTACATTTTGCAACAGAATGAGACGAGCCCTCTTGTAATGTCTTTTGAGGCTTTATTAGTCTTGCATGTTTAAAGTAGAGATTAATTATGCATAATAGGATTATGCCTACAATCCCTGTTGTTCGGACAGCAGTATTCACTCCGATTTGACATTGTGATAGGGAAATATCACAACCTTTGTGACATTTTGTGCGATTCCCGAACTATCGGGTAACGATACGTTCGTGTAATCGCAAAAAAAACAAAAATAAGAAAAGGACTATTGTTGCCTTTCGTTTAATTTCCTGCATTACCCTTCTAGGTGTTGATGTGGGTCCTTGACGGCCGATGCTCTCTTTAGTTTATCGAGGTTAGTTATCTTGATGACGTCACCATTTCTTAGCTTGGCTTTCTTTTGGTGATAATCTATGCCGATTATTTCATAGGGACCCTCGTAATCCTTGTCATATTTGCCCTTTTGCGGTTCTTTCAATCTATATACAATCTCTCCCTCTCGAAAATGCACTACATTGCGTTTTCGATCGTAGTAGAATTTTGACCTATACTTGGCCTGCACTAAATTTAGTGCAGCTTGGGTTTGCATCGTCCAGAGATTGTTTATGAGATCCACTATATAGTCTCCATATGTTAAAAGCTGCTGTCTTGGGGGGAAGCTAGATGGTGTTCGAGCTTTCTGCCCAAATACTAACTCATACGCCGTATAGTCTGAGGAGTCATGGCGTGTGCAGTTATAGGCACGCTGAGAAATCGGCACCCACTTGCTCCAGTCACCTATGTTGTCTGTGATTTCTTCAAATATTCTGTTAATGTATGGTGCATACGCTCAATGCCACTATTCGACTGAGGGTGATAAGCTGTTGTGCAATACTTATCAATTCTGAAGATGTCTGCGAAACCCTTCAGCATTTTGTTTAAAAAGTGCGTACCTTGGTCCGATAGCAGAGCTGCCGGTGGGCCAAAATAGCATATGACCTTCTCCGTGAAGGCTCGAACAACTTCCAATGCCGTTGCATTTTTTACTGGCACAAGGACGCAGAATTTTGTCAGGCAATCCTGAATGCTAAGTATATATTTATGGCCTTCAGGTGAGTCTTGAAGAGGGCCATAAAAATCCATGCTGAGCTTCTGAAAGGGCCTAGATGGCGTGTCCGTAATAGCAAGAGGAAGCCTTGTTTTAATGCGCACAAATTTGTTTGTTTGGTATTCAACACAACCCAAAACAAATTGTCGCACGTCAGGGCGCATATTGCGCCAGTAGTAGTCTGCCGCAATTTTGCTATACGTTTTATTTATACCTCTGTGTGCTCCCATGGCCGCCTCGTGGTACTCTTTGAGCAGCTTATATCGATCCTCTACTGGGGGAATTGGTAGATTATTCAGATATAACACTGCTATCATTAATGATCCTTCAAATATTATATCAAAGAGATCGACAAAAGTTGTCCATTCTGGCAGGGTAAGAATGGACAAATCCCTTATCACTCCAAAAGTGGTGATATTATTAGCACGCATGTGCCTTTACAGTTTCTTTATGCAGTCTGCTAAGACTGATTTGAAAGGTTTTTCGTCTAAATAATTTTTTGCAAAAAGACAAATTATGTCTATGTTTCTGCATTTCGTGGCCTAAATATCACCTATCTTGTATTTAGATTTTGCGATATCAGACGCCTTTATGTACTGCCGCTCGATCAAGACTTCCTGAATTTCGGTATTAAGGAAACCATCTGTTGTTAATAAACAAACAATGTTTTCCCTATAATGAAACTGGTGCTCGTTGATTACTTTAATTCGAACTATTGGCGGCGTAGTTTGTCCATCGGGGAGAGCCCAAGGTGGTTTTTCTCGCGGTGGCCTGGCATTCATGACGAGGCATCCGTCGAATGGATTCGTGTGTGCTCGGGCTCTAATCTGCCTATCTCGCACACTTGCCACCTCTGTTTCAGCCTGTGCATCGGCCGGGCAAGCCATGCTGACGTCAAAGTGAGATAAACTACTCTTGTGTTTGCCGGACTGCCGGCATCCACTAGCTTCGTCACGCAGCGGCGCGCTGTTATCTGATCCTCCGTCCGCTGGCGACTTTTCGCTCTCCTTACTACTCAGCGGCCGATACGAGTCTTTATTTGATTTTTTTTCTTCCACTTCCTGGTGCACTGCTCGCGTTGTCATCCATTTTTTGATTTGGATTTTGGGTGTCATTTTCATCGAAAATCGACCCGTCCCACACATAGGGCGTATAGTGTCGACCTTCTAAATGCAGATGGATATAGTTTTCTGTCGTGTTTGTAATTATATAACAAAAGTCCACTCCTCCTGTCTCCAGGTGGTGGTGAATGCATATATTTTGCTGAAACTCCTGTGCAAAAATATATGCACAGTTCGCATTACCATATTTTGTTGTGGAAGATAAAATTTCTCTTGTTTCCTCCTCGTCTCCGCACGTCGGAAAGGCTGGAGACTGCAGCAGTCGATTGCGCAGTTCTACTGCCGTCATATCTAATTTGAGCAATTTAATAAGTGAGAAAAAGAGGCAATTTCCTGGCGGCCGTGCGGGAATATTAGTGTTCTTTGTCAACAATGCGTGTGGATTGGCGCACCACTCTCTTGTTTCATAAACCAATAGATCACCCTTGCAAGACGAAACAGAGGATTTTAGGTCCTCGGTTCTCATTTCAATCCGATCGACATTGCGAGGGACATATGTAAAATGATCCACCCTTCCTTGCTCGTATGGGTCGGTGTCAGGGAAATCATGCGTGTCCTCCCTTACTCGACCAGTCTCTGGCGTTTCGATTTTCCCGTTATCTCCAGTTAAATCTATTAACGGAATATTTGTTTGGGAATCTCGCCTTGACAGATTAATTGTGGATAAATCCATTGATTCCTCGCCTTGTTTTAAGAAGCCACTGACTGTAGACAGTTCTCGCTCGACTACAGCTGTTTTTGCTTCTCGAACGGGTGACTCATGCTGCGCGTCCTGCTGCGCCTGTTGTACCCCAGGTTTCCTACCTCCGAAGTCCTTGCGTACAATGTTATCAAAATCTGGGGCAGTGCCCGGTTCGGCCTCCGCTTCCCATAAGTTGATCTGCATTGCGTTCCTGCCCAAGACTTCGCGCTCAACGATATCAACGATTAAGCGAGTGCGTAGCTTTGCTGCTAAGTCGTGCAATGCCGATGTCGAGCACGGCGGCGTGTTATCTGCCGCCTTGGGTGTGATTGCATTCGCTTCTAGCTGAGCTGCTGGCGGATTCTCTCCTGCTTGTGCTTGCTGCACTGACTCGGGCTGCAGCGCGACAATTTCTAGTGGCGGTAAATTTTGATTTGGAAGTTCCTCATTTTCCGGCATATACTGAAACTCCGGGTGCGGCCTGTTCAATGTTTGATGTTTCATTGGTTTTTCATTTCCGCCCTGTTGGTTGAGCAGCTTAGCCAACGCCGCGGCTGGTGTGCTGGTTATTTTTACGCCCTTTTTCAGCCCATTCTCTTGGCGCAAATGGGCCAACTTCTCATTTTTCTTTGCCTTGCTGACAATTGGATCGCCGAGATCGGCAACAGAGTCGAGTTCATAAGGCTGATGACGACTATGTTTCCTCTTCACCTTTAGTTTTATTTTCCTCTTGTTAGACAACCAAGGGTCATTTACGACTTCTTCTCCAAACGATTCTCCAGAATCAGAAATTGCACATGACTGATCTTTCTTTCTATCGCTCTTTTTCCTGAATACGATCGAGCCTTGTTCAATTGGTTCCTTATCCGTTTGTGTTTTCTCTGCTTCGATTGATTCTTGCAAAACGGCTTGGATACGTAACCTTTCCTCGGCACTCGGTGAAATTTGCCACTGGCGATTTTTTTAATTACACATTTGTTAACACGCAAGCGAGATATGTGGTGTCCTCATAATCCAAAAAGTATACGTCGTTGTCGCCCAGCTGCTGCGTGAGCCAACGTATGCTTACTCGTGTATCACCTCTATGGATATCGTGTTTCGCTTGGCATAAGAAGAAATCGTCAGCCGTGTTGCGCACTGCCAGAAGCTCGTCTTTGGAATAAATAGAAGGTTTTCCAGAGCACCTTTTCTTATGTGTTTCAACAGCTTCGGATTTTTCCGAATCTGTTTTAGACACTTTTATTTTTTTGTCTCGATCTATCCCTTTTTTCTTTATGGCCCTCGCTACAAACACTCTGGCTGGGGGCTGGTCCAGCTCTGCATCGCTGTCATCTTCCTCGTGCTTGTCTGCAAGCTCATAAAGCTCAGCTCTGGGGCGCTCGGGGTCCTCCTCACCCTCTGGTATTATTGGATTGCGCAAGAGCGCGTCCGCGTTAGCATTTTTTATTCCCTTTTTATATACGACGTCGAACTCGTAGCCGCGCAGAGACGCTTTCAGCCTATTGAACCTGAAGTCTGGTTTTTTGGACGTATGAAAGTGCTTTAGGGCCAAATGATCTGTGACTACTGTGAACTTTCGGCCATAGAGGTAGTGCCTGAATTGTTCCTTGCCAAATACGACCGCAAGCAACTCCTTATCATATGTGAAATATCGTAACTCGCTATCTTTCAGTGGTCTTGATGCGTAGGCACATGCGGTGTCTGACCCAATGGTCCCCTGTGATACCACCGCTCCCAACGCAAAATCTGAAGAGTCGGTCGTGAGAATAAACGGCTCAGATAGGTTAGGTGCAGCTAAGACGGGTTCGCTGCAAAGTATCCGTTTCATTTTCTCAAAAGTCGACCGTTGTTCATCCCCTCATTCGAATTTGACTCCTTTGCGCATCAGCGCATCCACCGCTTCGAATTTCTTGGGATCTGTGCGTATTTTACCTCCCCCTACTATGTGTCCGAGGAAAGAGGCCTTCCGTTTCAAAAACTGACACTTTTTGGGCTCTATCGTCAAATTTGCTTTTATCAATCTTTTTGCAACTCTTCTGAATCGCAAGGCATGCTCTTCAAAAGTCTTTGCAAAGATCATAAAATCGTCCAAGTAAATTGCAACTTCTTCCCCCTGCAACCCGGTCATTGCTAACGACATGCACCTTGCGAACGTGCTCGTCGCTTCCTTTAAACCCATACTCATCCGTAAGAATTCTAAATGTTGGTCGGAATTACGGCCTACTGGGGCTGAAAAGGCAGTATATGGGGCAGAGTTGGGGTGAATGGGTATCTGGTGGAAACCCTGTTTCAGATCGATGACAGTAATTATTTCAGCGAGCGCAAGTTGCTCAATTATATCGCTCGTGAACGGGAGTGGCCAACAGCTGCCTACAGTAATTTCGTTTAGGGCTCTAAAATCTGTGACTAAACGCCACCTTTTATTACCGTCAGCGTCCATTTCTTTTGGCACAATTCAGAGGTTGCTGCAATACGGTGAGTTTGATGGTCTAATAATGCCTTGCTTTAACAGCTTTTGCACTTCTATTTCTATCTGCTCCTTTAACGCTGGTGGATATTTGAAACGCTTCGCGCGCAGAGGCTTATCAGTCGTCAGCTTAATCTCATGTGCGAGCAAGTTGGTTGCCGGCAGTGGCTCTCCTTCTAGTCCAAAAACACCGGAAAACTCGGTTACAAGTTCCCGCACATGCTGAAGCTCCTCTACATTACATCCATTCGTGTCCACTAACCTCATAATTTTATTTACCCTTGCTTCCCGCAACTCAGGGTTATCTTCAAGTAATTTGTTTTTTTGTTCGATATCCATAGGCTCGTCCTCCAAATCTTTACCTATTAAGCGCATAATCTGAAGCCGCTCATCTAATTCTTTCCTGTCGTCCTCACCGACAAGAAATGTGCCCTTCGCATTGGAAGTCTCGCAGTCGATTAATTCTACCTGCGGTATCGGTAGTTTAACTGTTGCATCGCCGATATTGATGCATACGGCATAAGTAATTCCATCGTGATTTTCGGCGCTAAAATTCCCAAATAATATATCTGGCCCCAAGTCTTGTAAGGGGACCCAGCCAACTTTTGTGTCCGTATTAATGACTCTTGCCTGCATAACGCAACGCGATTTAGCCGGAATTTCAAAGTATTCTTCTTGCGAGAAAGGAATCATTACCATACTCAGGATTAAAATTTTTTGGGCGGCGTCAATGCGCCCATTGTATTTTTCTATGATGTCCCATCTGATCAGTCCCTTTATATCAGAAGCTGTCGGAGACAACGTGCATTTCACATAACAGTCCATGCACAATTATCTTTATTTTACCCAAAGTCCGGCTTGTACCGGGTATGACTCCCGTGATTGCAAGAATTTCACTTTTATTTATCCGTTTATTCGTGCTGATGGCGCTGCACTTGATAACTGACACATCTGCTCCCGTGTCTACGTGAAAGTTGGCTGCCTTATTAATTAAGTCATCGCTTTTTAGAATCACGATGGGTGGTTTGCGCCCCGCTCTAGCAAACCTAACCGAAACTACCCGCGAGGGCTCCGGCTCGCTTTGTTTTGGCGTGCGCCGAGCGATCTACGAGTTTAAAGGCTTGTTATTCCTCTCATTCTGTGCCCGCGCTACGCCCGGCGACATTGTCCTGCGTTGTATCACGATTCCTGTCAAAATAGTCATAATTGCCGCCTGCACCTTGATGACGATCTTCGCCCTGATTATCGTTCTGATCATTCCTATCGGTTCGGTAATTATTGTCCCGATTATTGTCACGGTAATTACTATTATTATAGTTGTTATTAAAATGGCCATTATTATAATTATTATTAAAGCTACCTTTATTGTTGTTAAATTGCCGGTTATTCCCGCCTCCGACTCTGACTCGCTCGGTTTTTATGTCTGCTTCTAACTTGAAACATTCCTTATGTGTGTGTCCCGGCTTGATGCAATATTCACATTTCATGGTTTCATAGCGCTTCTTTTTGCATCTATCTTCTGCGTGTGTTGTTAACCCACAATACCCACATGCAGTAACAGCCGCAAGTACATTGTTTGCCCTCGTCTGCGTTAAGATTTGTTCTTCCACATTTGAGGTCTGCGGGACCTGTTGTGTTGGCAAAGGTTGTGAAGCCGTATAATTAATTTGTGCGCTCATAGACGGGGACTGCGTTGCTATGAAGTTGCATGCCAGCCGAACGCTCTGCTTGCACTCAAAGTTGATAGCAACTCTTATCGCCTCGTTCAAGTTCTTCGGGTGCTCGCTGCGCACTTGATGATATAACGGGTGTGTTAATCCGAACATGAAGTATTGCAACGCGTCGACGCAAGCCCCTCGTTTGCGTGATTCCCTGTCGCTATCCATCAGGTCTGGCGCCGAACCAAAAATCGTAATGAGCTGGTTTAGCAACTTCTGCGCCCTCAAGCCATAGTCACCAGCTTTCTCGCCCGACCGCTGCTTTATCATTTTCATTTGCATTAAAATATCATCCGCCGAACCCACATTGCTATGTTGCAACACAAATTCCGCGAGCAACGTTTCCACTGAGTCATAATTCATCACGCGCGCCGCGTAGCCATCAGCTGCCCTTCCAATCAATTTACTCGCAATCGCTAACAACAAACATTTCTCCTGCTGCGAGCCAAACATTTCCCTAACCTGACGTGCTGCTATACAAAAAAGACTTAGTTTGTCGGGATTACCGTCAAATTGCGGGATTAAATTTAGCGCCTGCGAAAATGTTAGATTATTTCCACGCGCACACATTGCATTATTGCTATCTGATATTGTTAGATTCCGAGTAGGTACAGACATTTCCACATTCGAAAAATCCCGACGTCCTAGCGAATACGCATTAGCTTCCTGTGCCACACTACTCGATACGGGGGAGTGCTGGGGGAGGCATGTATATTGTGTAACATAGTTGTCCCACGTGACACGTATAGGATGTGAAGCCGCGGGTGTAATTTGAGTACTCGCTAGTGCAATTTGGGGCGCGGCGATTCGCTGTGTGGGCCAGCAGCTAGTCTGCGTGGCTGCCGTCTTGTTCGCGAGTCGTGTCGGTTCGAGGTCCGTTGTGTTAAGGGCCCGTTCGTTACGCGAATTTATACCCCTGTCATACTTTAAGTTACGATCCCTTTCTAACATGTCAATAAAAGGGGTAGGCGTTATCTGCGTGGAACGCTCGGATGTAGCCGGCTGTATGTGCGAGATGCTCTCGGCGACGCGTATATCGATGTCGTCAACCGCGTTATTTATCTTTTTCTTGGGATTGAGAGAAAATCCCTGCGCTTTAGCCCTATCGAGATCCCGGGCAAACGTATTTACAGGTGTTTGCGTAGAAGTTTGCACATTGGTCTTTTTGAGCGTACCAGAGGTATTGGGAGCATCAAGGGCATTATTTAGACCGGCGCACTGTACCTATGCTGCGGCCACCCTCCTACAATTAAGGCCCGCTCCCGTGGCGTCAGCCGTGCAAAAAGAGCTTGCATCTCGGGGTTTGTGATCTCTACTAATTCCATATCGCTATTCAAACTAGACACGCTCGCATTTCTGCTGGATGAGCTAGATTGACGTTTATCCTTTCCACTTTTGGGGCTGAAAAGCTTAGTCAGCGACATATTGCTCTCAACTCAAATGCCTCGCCGATAATTCAATAATGATTCTGATTAACGGTAATTAAATTTCAACGATGAGTATTCACTCAACACTGGCGATATTAAAAGTGTGTGCATAAATTTCCGGACGCGATATACCCACGGAGGACAAAAATTCTAATTAATTTACAAGTACTTACACGAGCATCACTCCTAGTAACTTGACAAAAAGCGGGCCGAACATATTCGCCGTAATTGAGCACGTCTCACTCAAGGCTGCCTCCGCACGTCCTTCTCGCCTATGCTCCTGGATGGAGAGAGTCCTGCACGTCCTTCTCGTCCCTGGTCGAACGTTTCGGACGAAAGGGCTGCTCGAAAGGCTGCTTGTCGTTTCTTGCTCTTCAGTTATTTTTTTGAACATGCTCACCGTATATATCTCACTTTTCTAATTGCACAAATTACAGTTTCAAAACCACTCGTGTGCCACATACGCGAAACCACAAGGGATGCCAAGTTGTTACGGACGGGGTAGTTGCCGTGCGTGGGTGTGTGAGTGTCGACGAACTTCGCGTTATTTACACGGGTGCAATTAAGCTCCGTGGTTCTTCGGTGGTTGGAGTGGTAGGTGCGAGAAAGAATACGAGGCAAGGAGTTCGGGGGAAAAGTGTGTTTATTAATGTATTAGAGAGAGGTGTGTGTCGCTTCTCAGCTCAGGCCGAACTGGGGAAAGATGCGCTCGCAGTGCACCGCGAAGTCGGTGCGCGAAGACGAGCATGCAGCGTCAGCATCGCATGCGAGCCTGTCCGCTGGACACAGGATACCTGTGTCCGGCGGTACGGACGCAAGCTAGCGTACGTGACATAATAGAACAGTTCTAACATTCAATGTTGCCATAATCCTCATAAGGCTATCCAAAAGTCAATCGATGCTTGTAATTTTTAAATGGCAAAGTCATCAATAATTTTATGAATATACAAACAACAATTATCAATACTTTGTTATGTAATGAGTATTAAAAAATTACGTGGGATGCGAATATCATAAACTTTAATTGAAAATATCAGAATGTTGTTTGCAGTCCTCTACTTATTGATCCATTCTAACATTCAATGGTGCCATAATCCACATAAGGCTATCCAAACGTTAATCGATGCTTGTAATTTTTAAATAGCAAAGTCAAGTATAATTTAAAGAATATACAAACAAAAATTTTCAATGCTTTGTTTTGTAATGATTATGAAAAAATTACGTCGGATGCGAATATCATAAACTCTAATTGAAAATATCAAAATTTTTTTAGCAGTCCTCTAGTAATCAAATCGTTCTAACATTCAGTGTTACCATAATCCTCATAAGGCTATCCAAACGTTAATAGAGGCTTGTAATTTTTAAATGGCAAGTCAATCATAATTGCAGGAATAAACAAACAATACTTATCAATACTTTGTTTTGTAATGATTATTAAAAAATTACGTGGGATGCGAATATCATAAACTCTAATTGAAAATATCAGAATTTGTTTTGCAGTCCTTTACTAATTGATCCATTATAACACTCAATGGTGCCATAATCCTCATAAGGCTATCCAAACGTCAATCGATGCTTGTAATTTTTAAAAGGCAAAGTCAATCATAATTGCAGGAATAAACAAACAATAGTTATCAATACTTTGTTTTGTAATGATTATTAAAAAATTACGTGGGATGCGAATATCATAAACTCTAATTGAAAATATCAGAAATTTTTTGCAGTCCTCTACTAATTGATTCCATTCTAACGTTCAATGGTTCCATAATGCTCATAAGGCTATCTATACGTCAATCCATGCTTGTAATCTTGAAATGGCAAAGTCATACATAATTTTAACAGTGATTCAAGATTTTTACAGTGATGAAAGGCCTTTACTGTGGAATAGAAGTCATCCGCAGTACAAAAATAGCTATAAAAAGGGAAAGGAGTGGGACGCTATCGCAACAAAGCTAAGATATCAGAGTAAGTATAAATAATTAGTCCGTCCAAATAAACTCAACAAACTATGCCGAAAGCTTTAGCTGAGCAGCTCATTAAGCTCATATACCGGCAACATCGTTTTTAAAATTTCTGGTTAGGTTTGCGTAATGTAACAAACCGGCACGTGCTTATTCTTTCCAATCACTTTTATCGCCATCGTCGCCGGTGTGCATCTTTTAACTCACTTTCAATAATCTATTTAATATAAAATTTTTTATATTTTTGTATACATGTTGTTGCATAATAATAGAAAATGAGAAAAACTGAAAATATATAGAGTCTCTCTAGGCGGCGTCTTTTCACGTACGCGAATTTACCCCTCTTTTCGTCCGCGAATAGTGGAAAATTCTTTCGCGTTCGCGAAAAAAATTTTCCGCCGACATCGCGTACAAATTGCAGTTTTCCGAGACACTTTCGCATGCGAAACTTCAGGCGTGAAAGTGTCTTGGGAAAACTGCAATTCGTGCGCGAAATTCCCGGAAAATTTTTTCGCGTACGCGAAAGAGGTTTTCCGATTTTCGCGCACGAAACGAGGGGTAACGTTGGTGTAAAGGAGGGGGACATTCACCTACGGAAAAACCTCTTTCGCGTACGCGAAAGATGCCGCTTAGACGGACTCAAATATATAACTATTTTCTTATTAGATATTTATAAAGTTTTTTTTTTTTAAAAAAAACCGTGAAAAACAAGTGGGTCACTTTAAAATCACAATTTTACAGTGAAAAACAATTGCAAAATTTATGTAGATCTGGCGATGGAGCTGACGACTGCTATACATCACAGTGGATATATTATCAGTCTATGCAATTTCTATCCGATGTACCAGTTTCAGGTATATTCTCAGGAAATTTAAATGAATTGTTTGAAGATTTTGAAGAACGATCCGAGGATGAATTTGAAGAGGTCGACAATCCAATATTTCCTTTAAAAGTTAAATTATCAACCAAGCCCAAAAGTACAACACGTACTAAAAGTAAATGCAAAGAAAAATATAGAGAAGGAAAACGTAAAACTACCACCTGGCAAGATAATTTCAGTACAAATTCAATAAACATGGAAAAAAAAACAGAGAGCCTCTTACTGAAAGAAATGTCAATCACATAAATTTGTTAGATGATTATTTATCCGACATGTCAGACACAGATCTGTTGTTTTTTAAAACACTTGCAAGTTATGTCAAGAAAATAAACCCTGCATGTTTATTGCAGTTCAGAAATGAAGTGAACTCTGTTGTTGAAAAATATGCATATGCAATTAAAGAATCAGATAACTCTTCAAATACGACATCACACAGAGGACCTCATCAATCAAAAAGATTAAGACTGACTCATAATAATGACAGCGATGATGGTAAGTACATTGTAATTCTTCAACTAATTAGTAATTTTTTCTGTATTAAATTATTTTTAGTTTTTTTTATATATGTATAGATTATTGTAGATTGTGTAATCGTAATGGACGAAGGTGTAAGGATAAAAAAAGAAAAAAAATTACTACCTACTTACCCGATAAAGAAGGAAAAAAATGTTGATTTCATTAGCTCTGACATGATAAAAAAAGAAAAAGAGGTACAATCCATTCAATATGGAATGAATCATCAGCCAATTATTTTTGGACCATACCGTAAACATTCAATTAATGTTTTGGAATTTTTTTAAATGATTGTGTTCAATTATAGGTTAAAATTTGTTTGGCCTTACATTTCTTTTACATTGCAGGATCAATCGTTCCAAATCATGGATATGGGCCCATGTATTATGGATATAATTATCCAAATCAACATTATCAACACATACAAGGTGAACGTGACAAGGAGTACATGATGAGAAGTGGTGGAATGTATCCCCATTCAATGTACTATCAACCGCATCAGCAATACACTACGTTACCGCTGCCATATGCGCAAAGGCCACCAGGAGAGATCAACAATAACCCTTTAGCACAATTGAATATGCAAGAAGCACATGCAGCAGGAGGTAACAACTTCACGTTACCTTATGTGCAAGGAGCATCAGCAGGTGCGAACACTACTCCGTCAAGTGTATCTTACACACAAGGGACAGATGCAACTAGTACCTCCTTAAGTGTACGTTGCATACAAGAAGTATCAGTAAGCACAAGGAACGCTCCCTCGGCTTACGCACAAGGAACACCCATAGACACAACCAGTACTTCCTAAAATATACCTTATACGAAGGAAGCACTAGCAGTCACAAATAACGCTCCCTCAACTGCATCCATTGCACAAGGAGTACAAGGAGGCACAAACAGCAGCGTTTCAGTTGTACCTTATAGTGTAATTAAGCCTCATGCGCCACAATTAGTAGAAGACATAGAAAATACCACACAAACCAATTAAAACAAATTACACATAAAGTTGTTCCAGTTTTAGTTTGATATATTTAAAATAATTAGTTTTGATATTTAACATGATGATGATATGTGAAAGAGAAGTAGATGAGAATTATTTTTTATTATTTGCCAATTGCTACTCTTTTTTGTTTTATATATGAGTATATAAATAAATTCATTTTCGTTATAATTTTAGTCTTCTCACGATTGAGTTCACTTCTGTTAATTGAAATAAAGTTTCTCGACTTCTGTAATACGCCGAAGTCGACAAGAAAACGGAGAAAGTTTGTACTTATGGTTATTTACTATTTATTTTGTGTATTTTCATTCTATTTAGAATAAATATTGTTATATTTGAAAAAATGTATTACATTTAACAGGAAACGGAATATTTACTGTCTGTGTTATTTAATCGTAATACTAAAATGCGAGTACGGAAGTATGGGGCAAGCCTGACTCCGGATTAACCTTTTCTTTTATTTAAAATTATTTCGTTGAAACGAAAGTTAAAGATAGCGCTTATAAAAAGATATGTTTGACGTTATTAAGCACGATTCTAGACTAATAATATTGTAATATATCTATTATTACTATAAATTCATTAAAGAAATCTCTGTCTTAGTTGTAGAATATAATTTGTTATCGAACCATGTTGTGGAATCTACTTTAAATTTCCGTTGACTTTGTGTTAGACTTTATGCCTACTTTGTTATTTATATAGTTATTAGTATTATACAGGGTGTCAATTAAGTCCCGGGACGGCTGAATATTTTCTAAAGTACTGCTTTTCTGGAAGAGGTCAAGGTCATTCCTTAAGTAACTTTGAACAAGAAACCCAACGGTGACCTTGGATTTGACCCCTATTTTTTATAGGTTCCCGTTTGAAAAAATGAGGTTGACCTCAAAATAACCTTGAAAATGAGGTTCAAGGTCAAATCCAAGGTCACCGTTGGGTTTCTTGTTCAAAGTTACTTAAGGAATGACCTTGACCTCTTCCAGAAAAGCAGTACTTTAGAAAATATTCAGCCGTCCCGGGACTTAATTGACACGCTGTATATATATTGTCCACATCAATTGTATTAGTTTCAAAATAAATAATAAATATTCTAACATTACGTTTATTCATTTCATTCCTTCCATATGACTATACTATGTATTATATATATATATATATAAGGATTTTGCAGCTTTTATATACGATAATTTGCTGTGGTTTATCACCCAGAAATAAAACAACAAAATATTACGTATGTCTTCTTACCACCATCATCTCATATGTAAATAAAAATGTATGTTTATATTCTGTATGCAAAAACCTGATTCGAGTTAATTTGTACATTCACATAATATAATAAACTATAAAGTTTTTTACAAATGAAACCCTGAAGTTGTAGAACAAGCAGCTGCACCTGCCTCTTGCTTTATGGAGAAATATAAAATTCTAAACTTAAAGTTGATAGAGAATACTGACCCGTTTAATGTATTAAAGTAAGTAGTTTTTATTTCCTTATAATATATAATATATTTTATATAAAATAATAAATTAACTAATTTGTATAACGTACAGAAATGTTGAAGTTCCTTTACAATATTTTGTTGATTTATTCATTAAAATTATATTTGAATTATAAATTAACAATGATTAATGAAAAGAAAGTGAAATCGAAATTTTTTTTTAAATTACCAAGACTGCCAAAAGACATATTTATTATATAATACAAGGTTATCCAAGTTATGGAAAAACAGTCGATCAGAAGTCAGAATACTTAGGCCTGACGTATCAAGCCAGGACCCATTACTTTTCCTTTCTTTTATTTCTATACCTTTTCCTGGATTGCAATAGTTTTTCAATACTTTGAACTCCCAGTGATTTTTTTAAATCTCTGAACGTTGCAAGATCAGAATGAGTCTTAATAGCAGCATAAACTAATTTCACGTATTGAGCAATCATTCCTATAAAGCAGAATAATATATCAATATAACCTACTAGAAAAATACAAATTCCTTGTATTTATGTCGATATATTTACACTATACATTACTATAATACTTACCAAGTAACAAGACAGAACAACCGCCGACATTATTAATAATAATAGGCATTGAGAAAACAGCAATCTAAAAGTATGATTTAAAGTTAAAAGATAAACGATTAATAAAGTTTACTTTAAATTTCTTACATTTTATCTCCTTCCTTTTTGCAACTTTATAAAAATCCATAAAGAAAAATCAGCTTATACGAGTGGGTGAAGTCAAATACTTGTTCATCTTTAATTAATCTAGACCACCAATATTCTAAAATCACATATGAAAAGTCTTACAAGTTATGTATAATATTTTAGTAAATCTAAATTTTTTAAAAACTGACCTTCTTCGGTTGGAGTAAGTACTTTCTGGCTAGACTTTTTGATGAATTTATCTTTAACTTGCATATTTTTGGGGTGAGCGATTAACCAATTTATTTCATGGTACGAGGGTAGTTCAATAAGTCTTTAGAATAAAGTATAAAAACAATTTTTTTTGGGTAAATTTTTTTTTATTTTTCAACATAATCTCCTTGGAGCTCTATACACTTGGTCAATCGCTTTTCAAGTTTTTTTAATCCTTCAGAAAAGTGCGTTTTCGGAAGTTCCTCAAAATAAGCACTCACAGAGGCAATGACGTCTTCGTTGTCCGTAAATCCCTGCCCACCGAGCCATTTTTTCAAGTTTGGAAATAAGAAAAAGTCACTGGGGGCTAAATCTGGTGAATACGGTGGGTGTTCGACCAATTCGAATTTTAGTTCTTCAATTTTAGCCATTGAAACGAAGCATGTGTGAACTCGGGCGTTGTCGTGATGAAAGAGAATTTTTTTTCTCGCCAAATGTTGTCGTTTTTTTTTAATTTCTTCTTTCAGCTGCTCTAATAATGATGCATAATACTCACCAGTAATTGTTTTACCCTTTTCCAAGTAGTCAATAAGTATAATTCCACGTGCATCCCAAAAAACTGTAGCCATAACCTTACCAGCTGACTTTACGGTCTTTGCCTTCTTTGGAGCTGGTTCACCTGTGGAAATCCACTGTTTGGATTGTTCCTTTGTCTCAGGAGTGTAGTGGTGTATCCATGTTTCATCCACAGTCACAAATCGACGAAAAAATTCCTCAGGATTCCGACTTATGCGCGCCAAAAGAGCCTCAGAGGCGGCCACTCTATTGCGTTTATTCTCAGCTGAGAGCAAACGCGGCACCCATCTTGCCGATAGCTTTTTCATGCCTAATTTTTCATGTAGAATTGAAACAACTGCACCTATAGATATCCTTGTGGACTCAGCTAACTCACGCACTTTTAATCTTCTATCCTTCAACACCATATCGTGGATTTTATTGATGATTTCGGGAGTTGTTGATTCTACGGGCCTTCCTGAACGTGGTTCGTCACTTATTGATGTACGACCACGCTTAAATTCATTTACCCAGTTATAAACCGTTGCTAAGGCAGGGGCAGATGTGCCATGAACTGAGTCCAATTCATTTTTTATCTCATATGGAGTTAAACCCTTTAAATGAAAATGTTTAATTACCGCTCTGAACTCGCTTTTTTCCATTTTTCTTAACAAGCAATTTTTTTTTTTTCAATTGGTTATAAAAACACGTAAACTCAGAAGATGTGGACTGTGACTGCACCATATATCTAGTCGGGAGTGGTGCTGACTGAAAACAGATGATTTGGAGCGATTCGCGCGCCATCTGTTGGTCATTCTAAAGACTTATTGAACTACCCTCGTAGTTGTTAAATATTTTTACAGTGCCTTGCACCTACCCTATTAATCATAAAAACATTAAAGTATTATAATTGCTGTTTGTTAATATACTATACATTATCGTATTAACCTGGTGATGTTCTCGATGAAGAATTTATACATCTTGATCAGTAATTTGCTTAATCGAAGCAAAATGACATACTCTTACTTGAGTACTGCGTAATCCCAACGCAGAACACAACCCTTTAACATCCTGTGAAGAGTGAGCTTTGTGCTTCATAAGCTACACATCCTTTGCCGTAGAATTCTCAAACTGACCATTTACTATTGGATTGACAAACCTATTTTGAAACTTGACTTTAGTTCCAACAAGATTCGGTTTTACAAACTGAACCATACAATGATCTACAAAGAAAATTTACATATGTCAAAGTTCATAAATAAATTAAAATATTTTCAACAACTTCACTTACATTTGCTTAAATTATTTTGAAGTGGAGTGACTGTAAGTATGACCCTTATTTTTGTCCTTACACTTTGCATCCTATTAGCTAACAAGGAGGCCTCGTTCTTATGTAAATACCATATTACAGTAGTCCACAGATTTTCCTTCATCTGCTCTTCCAAATACTACATACGTTTTTGCATAGTATCTTGCAGGCTTTATTCTCTGTAAGAACCGATGAATCTCTACAGCCTTCAATGTAGCGAGGTTATGTTTGAAAATCGTCTAATTATTTGAGATGTTTGAAAATTCCTTGGACACTGTTATGGCGGCTTCTATATTATACACACATTACTGTTGTAATTTTTACAATTGAATGCGACTTTATTTTCGTACTTATTTATTTCACTTCACTTAGTTATACCTATAAACACTGGACACAAGAAAAGCAAACGTTATGTAATAGTAACGGAGCAGTATCTAGGTATGCGCGAAAGTTGGTGAGTTCGTTTAGCTGTCTATACGTATGGGGAAATTTCTGTTTGCTTTGGTCACACTGTCATGAAGGTACGCACAGCACACGGATACCCGAAGGTACCTTAAGGTAGCCAACGTATTCGAGGAGTAGCCGGTGTACCTGAAGGTAGACGGCGTACGTGAAGGTAGCGGCGGCGTACCCGCAGGCACACGTGGGCAGCCACAATCATCGCTGGCGTCGCTACCGTCGCTTATGAACGGGACTAACCTAAAGTAACGCTGACGCACGGTGACAGCACCGAAGCTAGTCGCGCACATCTGAAGGTGGACACGAGCGTCAGATTCCACTAACGATTGCCAAGACGGCTCAAACGTGCAGAGGGGCCAGAGGGCGCAGTTAACAGTTTTATCCAGCTTAGCGGTACGCACCCTAGGCTCGCGACGCGATCGTGAACTGTGTTAATGGAATCGAGGAGGACTCGAGTATGAGGGCAGCCTTTACTTGTCCAAAACCGAAATTATAGAATAAAAAGGCGGTCCAGAGATTTTTCAACAAGTTACAGGCTCAAAGATGTAGCTTTGGACCTTGAACGCCGAAACAATTATATTCGGGCACTTTAAGACCACATCGCTATTTCTTGGTTTCAGACCGTGAACTTATGACACGGCTACAAGCTCGAGGCTTATAGACTAAACGACACCCTCGCTCAGGTAACCTCGACTGTTGCTCGTACCCAAGTTGGAATTAAAAATTACCCAATGCAGTCGCTACTGTGAAAGCAATATTCGCTTATTAGTTAACCACAAAAAATCATCAAAAATAGGTCTACCTAGAGTGGTGTTACCCCTTAAAGAGAACCGTGGACAGCCCGTCGTCCTGTTTCAAACCGTCGCGGATTAAGAAGCATTCAGATACATTATGCCTGTCCGAACTTTTCCTCTACTTCCGTTTAAACACATTTTAATTAGTTTCACTAGTTTTTTTAGCACACCAAGAAGTACTAGTATTCGATAGCTTTTAGTACGCTTATTAGAGTCCTACGCTTTTTTAAAATCAATAAATAGCTGATGTTTAGCTTCGCAGAATTCCCACTTTATCTCTAATAGCTGCCTTATGGTAAACATTTGATCGCTCGTTGATCTGTTGTCCCGGAATCCACACTAATAATCTCCTATTATATTTTCCGTAAATGGTGTGAGTCTAGCTTGTATTTTATTTGACAGAACTTTGTAGCACGTCGCTAGAAGTGAAATTCCCGTACAGTTATTACAATCTGTCTTGATACCCTGTTTTAAAGATAGGTATAATAATAGATTTTTTCCAATTTTCCTGTAATTGCTCAGTTTTACAGCTCGCACATACCAGTTTATGTATTTTAAAAGTAAGCGCGGTATCCCCACATTTTAGTAGCTCGGATGGTATGGAATAATTTCTCGCGGTTTTATTATTTTTCAATTTTCTTACCGCGGCATTTACTTCCTGGTAGGTTGGTTTCTCCATGTGGAGTTCACCCGTGTGGATTTCGTCTCCTAAATGCAGTAATATTAATATATACAAATATTATTAAAATAATAAATAATTAAATATTTATTGAATTGCATACTGTATGTACCAATATTTAATTTCAGTAAAAATTTTGAAATTTTTTAAATTATGCGTTTTAATAAGTATATGCGCACCTGTTTGTCATTTGACATTTTACTTGCAAAAGGGACATGCCCTTATATTCAACTTTGTGATTCTTAAACAATAAATTTAAACTTAAGGGGGGATCCTGCTTTAAAAAGCTAAAAAACTCGATTTTTTTTATTGCTTAAATCTATTCCTAATATATCTAAGAATATGTATCTAAAATTATAGAGACTGATTCGCAGTATTTTCAAAGATACAGCACTAAACGTGGTGGGGTGTCGAGCAGGTATACGAGCGCTCGGGCAGGTGGAGCGCGTGCTCCACCCCTCGGCCTAATAACTCCGAACTGTGTACCTGAAAAGGTTCTATGGTCCTTCGAAACAATATTTTGAATTCGTAGAAGTGCCGTGGCAAACTATAGTATGGATTATAACGGTATATAATATATACATATCCCTATCTGTATACGTGCTTCTACTGAGCTGCTTCTAGCGTCAACGGTTAGTTTTGCTCTGAGTCTTGTCGACTGCACATCGCTACATTATCATGTCAAGTTATCCCATAGGTGACAAATCGAGCAGTGATCGTTCTGCAAAACCACAAAACCGCAGATTCCACGGGAATCGATTCACAAGTGGACCGGACGATGCAGAGTGTAACACACGCAGTAGTGATAAGAAATTGTTTACCGCAAGCACCGAAAATGTAATTGTACATTCAGCTCACTGTTACCGAATAATTGAATTTCTGACAGTGTTTCGTGAAATTTCTGACATAGTAATCTGCAGATCTTGTAAACAAAACATAACATTTGTAGAGAGCGGGCATCGATGCTTGGGTTTCAAAATTATATTATTATGTATGTGCGGTCGACGAGAAATCAATTCAGGACTGTTAATAAACATCGGTTACGAAATAAATATACGAATTGTGTTTCTTATGAGGCGTCTTGGTGTTGGACGAGAAGGTATCAATCTGTTTTGTGGACTTATGGATCTATGTCAAGGTTTGGTGAAATCAACATATGATAAAATAGTGCAGCATTTATACTCAGCGTCGATATCAATGTTTAAAAGTGTCTGTGAAAAAGCTGTCAAAGAAGAGCAAGGAAAAAATGTAGAAAATGAGAGAACTGCAAATCATTTGAAAGTTTCCGGCGATGGATCCTGGAAAAAATGTGGCTTCACTTCCTTGTTCGGTGTAACAACTCTGATTGCACATTACTCTGGCAAAGTAGTCTACCTTATCGTTAAAAGTGCGTACTGTCATTCAAGTACCCTAAATAAAAACATTAGACAATGACGAATTTGAGGAATGGTATAAAGATCATAAAGAATCATGCTCCTCAAACCACAACGGTTCAGCAGGGAAGATGGAGGTGGATTCAATCGTGGAAATGTTTTTGAGATCTGTTGAAAAATTCGGAGTAAAGTATACAAATTATATCGCCGACGGCGATTCGAAAACTTTTGCTGGTATTCTCAAAATGAATCCGTACGGTGACGATTGCTCTGTTACTAAAAATGAGAGCGTGGGACATGTACAAAAGTTTACGGGTACTTGACTTCGAAATAAAAGGAAACAAGAGAAGCTCGGAAGTAAAAAGCGGTTGACGAAGAGCATCATTAAAAAGTTAACGATCTATTATGGTTTGGCAATCAGAAGAAATATTAATTCTGACGAAGATATGAAAAAAGCTGTAATGGCAACGCTGGATCATTATTGTTCGAGTGATAAATCTCCTTGCCACAAGAATTGTCCGGCAGGCACCGAAAGCTAGTGTGAATGGTACAAAGCTGAAGCTACAAATTCTCTTGCGTCTTTCAAGCATCCTGCTGGATTGATTGACGAAAATGTGGAGGAACATATTCGTCCATTCTACGAAGAGCTCTCAAACGACGAACTTCTGAGGTGAATCTTTCAACTCCACTGTCTGACGCATGAGCTCGAAACATGTCTGCAGGAATATTCAACGAAGGATTCTCTGCAGTTCTAAGTCCTATGTAGTTGCACGATTTAAAAATCGGCTAGCAATGTAAGATGTTTGATAATAACGTCGACACACAACGGATCGAGAGGGAAGACAGGCGTGCATCTTTTCCAGCAAGGAAGCTCGCACGGCCCGTCGACTCGAGCAACTGCATCAAAATGAGTTTTATGAAGCTGAAGGTTTACTTTATGGAGTAGGAATAGTTGCTTAGCGTATTATTACTGTAAATAATCGAAAATTAGCATTTTATCGATAACTTCAAAGCGCGTTTTCTCGAAATTTCGTTTGTACGATTTTTCTAAACTGGCGGGTGTGATTGCAAGAAAACTAGACGACCGATCAAAACAAACCAAGGATTGTTAACTTCAGTTTTGTATTCTCTTCTATTTGAACTAAAAAGATTCATGAAAAAATTTCTAAACAACTTTTTTAGCAAGTTGAAATGATTTTTTTTTTGCAAAACACAATTTTTTCAATCTTGAGAAAAATTTTAAATTTAAAAATTCTTTCGGGTTTTTCTTAGTTTACCTAGAAGGAAAATATAAGAAAATTAAAATTTTGTTTGGTTTTTTGTTTCAGACGAGAATTACGAGTTCCATCTTTCCCGTCGATTAGAGACTGCAATTGCAAGGTATTGCACAAATGTGCATAAAAATCAGCTGCAGTTTGAATATTTTTCTCTCAAAAAATTTTTTTTATGATGTTCAAATATACATTAAAATACTCTAAAAAGTTCGCTAGACTTGCTTGTTTTTTCTGTCCAAAAAGATCCCCCTAAAAACGCTATTTTTAGGCCTTTTAAAGCAGGATACCCCCTTAAACTTATTTGCTCGCGATTATTTTTTTACTGTACCGGATCTCCAATTCATATTTCCCGCCAACATCTCCAGCACGAGACCGTTCGCAACGAAACCCAACTGAGCCAAGCCCACTACAGAGAACCAAGGCCTACTCAAACATTCAACGTAAATCCCTAAATACGTAACAAATCCTCTCCTATACTTCCGTAAATTTGCACTGTACTATTATTATCGTTATCATATTAACTGTTATTTACGCTATCCTACTTTTGGTTATGCCTCGAACCCTAGGTAGAGTACGCGAGCATTGACCGAAACTAGAGGCGAACGCGATTTAATTTAATATTAACTTCACGAATTTTATTACTTACGCACGACGTAACAATATACAGATTTAAAGAAAAAAATTTGGATCTTCATCTAGGGTCCTTTTCTTCCGAGTACTGGTCCCCGTACTAAATACCTTTGGAGTACCGATTTAGTATTAGTTATTTTTTTTTTAAAACTTCAGGTTTACATCCGCATATCTTTTGGTTTTAATAATAATTAATATACGTGAGATCCCTTGCTAAACTATTTTTGTGTTAAATTCTGAATCCATTATATATTACCACCTTCGAATGTTATTATATTATAACTTTATATTATTAAGCTACTTCGTGTATTTTTAAGTAATATACAAAAAAAAGCAAAAAACTTTGTTCAAAGAATTAAATTTTTTAAAGCGCACTACAAATTTAAAAAATAATAAAGAAAGGCAAACAAAATGACTGATTTTTCAGAAACGTCAGTATATAACAAAAGAAAGGAAAAAGTTATTTTTCCACGTTACCAAGTTGTTTTTTGGCAGAGAACGAATTTTTTCCTCTCATTTGTTATATACTAACATTTATGAAAATTCGGTCATTTTGTTTGATTTCCTTTTTTATTTTTTACGTTTTTAGTGCGCTTTAAAAATTTTCGATTTTCGATCAAAGTTTTTGTTCCAATTTTTTGTTTTTTTGTTTTTTTGATGGGGAAACCTAAGACTATACCAATATATTACATTAAATTAAAATAAGATCACTTACTACAGTTGGATCTTGTAGAAACTATAGTCTAAATTTCAGCTCAATCGCTCAAGTCATTCACGAGATATCGTCGGGAAAATAACTTGTAATATATGAATATATTATCTGAATATATTAATAAATAGTTAATATACACCTTCAATTAGAGTTATTTATAACTGTTTAGACTAGTAGAAGCTATAATTCAAACTTCACTGCGATCCATTAATTAGGCCGTTCACGAGAAATCATTGATCAACAAAAATCGTAATATATCAATATATTATATGAATATATTAATATATACCTTTGTAACCGGGGTAATTACCTTCGCTGAGACTAGTAGAATGTAGTAGCTAAGTTTCAGATTAATCGGTCATGTTGTTCTCGAAATGTCGTTGAAACAAACATTTATACATATGTACATTTATATATATATATATATATATATATATATATATATATATATATATATATATATATATATATATATATATAAATGTACATATGTATAAATGTTTGTTTCAACGACATTTCGAGAACAACATGACCGATTAATCTGTATATATATATATATATATATATATATATATATATATATATATATATGTACATACATACAACAAAAAAACGACAGTAAGAAAAAATTTCTAAAAAATTGTGATAATATAATTATTATAAAGCATAAATATAGGTATCTACTCTAATTATAACTTGTAAATATGCATCTTATATTACTTTTTGTTCTGTAATAATCAGATTTATTATTTTTCTAAGTAAGTTTATCGAAAAAGCTAGTTTTCACCGCAAATTCATAGGATGTGTTAATCTTCGCCGCAAAATAATTGTACGTGTTAGTCTTTGTCGCAAGAATTTTGAAAGTGTTAGTCTTTGCCGCAAAATAATTCCACGTGTTAGTCTTCGTCGCAAGAATTTTGAATATGTAAGTCTTCGCCACAATAATGAAAGTAGGCGTTACTTTTCGTAGGGAGCGTCGAAGTAATATTTTACATACTTAATACAATTTTTTTTATTTTCTTTCACTTACTCTTATACTTTTTTTCTGTAAGAAGAAAATGAGGTACTTTGTCAAAATTGACTTTAACCATAGCCCAAAAAATCATATATTTGTTCATCGAAATTCGCTCTATTTTCAGTATCTCATACCCTAAATATGTGCGGGCTAGGCCGCGGTTTTGCCAGGGCGCGTGCTGAAGCGCCCCGGCGGGTGCAGGATGCTTGGCCACGAGAACAGGAGCGAGGTGGATGATGGCAGGAGAGAGACCGGGTTGACACCGTGTTGATTTTGCAGAGCTTATATTTTACTTTATACAAATATATACAAGAGGCCGTGATGGGCCGTGAAATAAGCTGAGTAATGCTTGAAAGGCGCCAGAGCTGTGGCGCGCGATCGAGCTGATGCACGCAGATACGTGCGTGCAGCTCGTGAGGCTCCGTAGCCGGATGTGGGAAGAAGCAGCGAGTCAGTCAAGGCTAGTAAGGCGCTCGCGGCTCGAGCCGCTGCTTGCGCCGACTGTGCTGCCGTTCGGCTGTAGGCAGGAGCGCACGGCAACTCCGAGGGTGCCACAGCCACTCCTCCCCTAGTGGCTGACGATTGAGGAGGGCACGATGGTGATGATGATGGTGCCTGCGGAAGTGGAGAGCTGATGTGGCTGACCGAGGTGGTGCAGCCGAAGCATGATGCGATGTGGCCCAGTGTAGGGCGATGTCAAGGTTGGCTTGACAGCGTTGGCCTTCCGGAGGACGTGCGTGCAGATGCCCATGTCCTTATAGAGGAAAGACGTTGGCTCGACGTAGTAGTCAATCTGCAGCCGGTTGATCCTCCTGAAGTGGCCTTGAGAATGAAAAAAAAAAAAAACAGATAGGTGCCGGGCACCCCTGCATGGTGAAGCGTCCTCCAGGTATATGCAGGGTAGTGCCAGACATCGATGAAGACAGCGCGATGCTGGTGCGTGGGCCGAGAGGCCGATGATGACAGCTCGTTGCTGGTGCGTGGGCCGAGGGGCCGATGATGACAGCGTGTTGCTGGTGTGAGAAGACAGCGCGTTGCTGGTGCGTGGGCCGAGAGGCCGATGATGACAGCGTGTTGCTGGTGTGAGAAGACAGCGTGTTGCTGGTGTGAGGGCCGAAAGGCCGATGATGACAGCGCGTTGCTGGTGTGTGAGCCGAAAGGCCGATGATGACAGCGCGTTGCTGCGGCGGCCGAGGGGCCGATGATGTCAGCGCGTTGATGCGGCGGCCGAGGGGCCGCTGATGAGTGCAGAGGCGGCAGCTGCCGCTGGGTCGCCCTCGTGGTGACGATGGCGACTCGGCCGGGCAGGCGGCGGCCCGCTGGATGAAGCCTGCTGCTCAGGCGGCAGCGGCTGCGGCGCGCCCGTTGAGCATGGCACCGTGGAGCGCGGCGAGCGCTGGTTGCTGCTGCTGATTCGACGTGGCCGGCGACGCTAGCGGGGCTCCGCCTGGGAACAGAGGCAGCTGCGGCGGCGGCGGCGTGCGTGCGGCTGCTGCTGGGTGACCCTCGCGGTGGCGAAGGCGGCTCGGCTGGGCGGGCGGCAGCGGCTGGCCGCTGGATGAAGCCTGCTGCTGAGGTGGCGGCGGCTGCGGCGCGCTGGACTCGAGCTGCTGCTGCTGCAGCGTCGAAAGCGGCGCAGCGAGCTCGGACTGCGGTTGATGCTGCAGCGAGATGATTGTCGAGTTGAGGGCTGCGGTCTCCTCGTGGTCCTTGTCTTCCGAGTCGTCGACGGTGCTGGAGCGTGTAATGCGGCGTGGTGTCGAGGCCCCACGCGGCATGCTCGCAACGCACGTGCGCGAGCGCGCGCCTTTTTTGGCGTCAGCGGCGGCCATCTTGGCTTCACCCGGGAAAAGCGCGGGAAGAGTTTTTCTTCTCACCTCATTTTTTCTCCTTTGCTGAGAAACGGTCCTCCCGCTTTTGTTGCTGCTAGTTGGCCGCTGCGTCGAGATCCTCGAGGTTGCTGCGAGGCTCGAGTCAGCGTGGTGCTGTAGCTGCAAGCGGCGTTGTTCCACCTCAAATTTTCTCGCTGAGAAACGATCCTCCTCGTCTCTGCTGAAGGCGTGCTGCACCCGAGATCACGTCGGGGTCACCAATGTGCGGGCTAGGCCGCGGTTTTGCCAGGGCGCGTGCTGAAGCGCCCCGGCGGGTGCAGGATGCTTGGCCACGAGAACAGGAGCGAGGTGGATGATGGCAGGAGAGAGACTTATATTTTACTTTATACAAATATATACAAGAGGACGTGATGGGCCGTGAAATAAGCTGAGTAATGCTTGAAAGGCGCCAGAGCTGTGGCGCGCGATCGAGCTGATGCACGCAGATACGTGCGTGCAGCTCGTGAGGCTCCGTAGCCGGATGTGGGAAGAAGCAGCGAGTCAGTCAAGGCTAGTAAGGCGCTCGCGGCTCGAGCGCTGCTTGCGCCGACTGTGCTGCCGTTCGGCTGTAGGCAGGAGCGTGCGCACTGCGTGAGGCGGCAACTCCGAGGTGCCACAAATATACCATAATGTTTTGAACGTCAATAAGGTCGAATTGGATTTTTAAGATTTCATTGTGTGCAAAATACATATAGTTACTAGTTATGCAGCCAATGTGGGGATTTGAAAATAAAATTATTAACCATAGTTACGGTCAATTTAAGCCAACATTCTTCATTTTTAAAAGTTTCATCATGAAATATGACTTATGAAGACCATACTTTTAGTCAATAATTTTAATGTTTAAATTTCTACATTGTCTGCATAACTATATGTATTTTGAACACATTAAGACCTTAAAAACTCTTATTCGCTCTTATTGACTCTCAAAACCTTGCGGTCGTCTATTAAGAAATAAGCAGGTTTTCATTATGGCCATTAAATGGGAACTAATGACTTTTAATTACAAGAAAAATATTTTTTTTTTTTATATTTCGATAAAATGCATGTAAATTAAAGTATAAACACAGGTTATATATGATGAATGGTTTATATTTTTATAGCCAGATATAACTAATATTTGCTTTTAATTTGACTTGATTATTTATTATATAGCTCTGAAAAATATGTGCAATTTTGTTTCAAAATTGCTATATAAATACCGTTATTTTATTAAAAATTGTATTGTAAGTAAACTTCAAAGTATCAATTAACACAAAAAGCGAGCCAATTTTTGTTGAAAATATCTTAAAGAATATATTCTCAAAGTTTCAATAATTTTTTTAAGATTTGTATGCGCGAGGTTCAATTTATGTCTAAATTCAGGACTTTGATAAGACCATTCATCGAAAGGTGCTTATCACTCACAAAAAAGCTTTTAACTTACAAAATCTTTTTTTTTTTACATATAAAAGTAGTATCGTATAAACTACATTATTTCCAATGTTAAACAAATAAGCAGTGAATAGTATGAATGGAAAGAAAATGAATAGAAAAATTTGTCAAAATCATGAAAGAACACCAGCGAGCCACCTTAAGGAGGCTTTCATGCGTCAATACCTACCTGAATTAAAAAACCGTTGCCAATTCATTGGCACTTAGCTTCCTCCAACTAAATTAATAGTTTCAATATGAAATTCTTTGTTCTTATAAATTATTTTTAAAATGCTATATCTTACCGAAATATAACCGTTTAAATCATTTTATCATTTTGATTATTATTATTATTATCATCATCATTATCATTATCATTATCATTATCATTATCATTATCATTTTAATTATCATTATCATTATCATTATCATTATCATTATCAGTATCATTATCATTATCATTATCATTATCATTATCATTATCATTATCAGTATCATTATCATCATCATCATCATCATCATCATCATCATCATCATTATCATCATCATCATCATCATCCGTTTTTTTATCCATCAAAGCCGTTTTACTCAAGTAAATGGACGACAAAAAAATCGATTTTATTCACAAAATGATTTTTTTTCAAAAAAGAAAAGGAAGAAAACTTTAAAAATTTACAGAATATTATTCGTCTTATCCATAATCACCTCAAAATTTTTCAAACATTTCCCTTCATATTTTTCACAGATATGGCCGTTTAAACAAAAAACAACATTTCCGTGTTTCTAACATGTTTTAAGCAAAACTTTTTTTTCTACTATTACAAAGCTTACTTAAGGAGGAAGCAAAATTATATAATAACCTGTTCATATGTCACAATATGAGGAACGATATAATATAAAAGATGGACACTTAAAGCGATGAAAAAAAATTTTTTAAACGATATTTCCTTATTACAAAAGTATTAATATCGTCAAATAGAGAAATACTCAACAGAACACTGAAGAATGTTTTACTTTCTATCCGATTTAAATTTTGAAAGCCTCATTTTTGTTCTTTAAAAGATTATAGGGGGACTTAGCGATATAAATATTACAAAAGATCGATAAGCTGGTAAAGTTACAGCCACCCACACAACACACAATCTTACAGCAAGGTTTCAGCAAGGTTTCATGCAAGGTCTGAAACCTTTCAGAAATATTTCAGTGAAAGCTTTTCGAACTGTTGTTATGTCCGTTCCAAGTATCTGCAAAAATATTTCATGAAACATTTTGGGCATGTTTCTCAAAAAGTTACTAGTAAAACCTTTTTAAAATGTTACAGATACATTTCATAGTGGGTTCCCACGTAGCATGAAATATTTCTGAAATATTTCATGAAATAATTCTGGAATGTTTGTTATTCAGATTTAATACTTTTTAAATATTTGAAAGATTTCTGAAAGATTTCGTGAATGTTGCATGAAATATTTCATGAAATATTTCTCAAATATTATGGAAATGTTTTGGTGACACAACCCAAAAGCTCTATTCACATTACTACATTACATTACAAACACGTGACATATTTTATGATTAAAACTATTTTATTAAAATATCTGAAAAAATAAGAGAATTAAAAAAACTGATGTGACTGGGAATCAAACCGGTGACCTGCTGCGTGACACACCAGCGCTGTAACCACTCCGCCACGGTGGAACTTTAAAAAGCTTTAAAGAGATTTTACTTATATTTTACAAGTAACAGTTACAATGATAACTCCGTGTAGTATATTATATTATATTGTATCGTATTTGGATATTATAAAAATAAATCGTGCATAATTTATAAATAATCGATATATTAAATAGAAATGATATTATATTATCTACATTTCTACGATGCTGGTAAAACAGAGTTCTGCATTTTACCTACTTCTCCTTATATGTCTTCTCTGTACTTGACCGAATCCTAAGAAATGTTTGAGGAATCACAAATTTACAATAAGAAATATAATAAACATTTTTTTTATTTAAAAAATATTATTATGTAAATTTAATTTTTTTATTAATGTTTTTGTCTTTACGTCGATGAGTAAATATATATTCTAATATAATAAATTATGCAACAATAGTTAATCAACATGTAGTAAGGAGATAAATTGCTATAGCTTTAGATTTTAGATATGACGTTTGTTTCCTCCTGAAGGAAGTTTTACAATAGTTTTTCCTATTAATTATTTGGTCGTTTTTTACTTCCATGGTAGGCCAACTTGTGTAAAATTTTATTCGTTTGCTTATATTAGCTCTCAAAATTGATGATTCAAAATTTGGATTTTTTGCAGTATATTTATGGAATGTTAAATATATATTTCTCAATATTTCGTCGAAATCAGAATAGCAGTTTTCATGAATTTCATGATTGCAATTGTCGGCAACGTGAGTTCCCATCATAAGGTTACGTGTTAAAAATGTAAATATAAAATTCTAATCTTTCTTCTGGATTGATTAAGCTTTCTAAAAATTTATATAAAAAAGTTTGAGGTAAAAACATACTAGTATACAAAATTTAAGAGTATTCTGAACACTAATTCAAAACCGATAGTACTTCCTTAACTACATTTTTTCCTTTTGTTCTGGTAATTCCAAATTTTTACATAAAATAGAGCATTATTAACATGTTAAGATAGATGTAACATTTATTATCTCTATTTGTTATATCCAATAAAAATCCTTGAGGAAGGAAAAATAAACCTCTTAATATTATTGTTTATACGATTCATAAAAAATTCTCTTATAATACGACAAATGAATGATAACGGAAAAGTCTTTTCTACTTTGAATGATATTATGAACCAAAATTTTGAAATAAGTTAGCCCTACACCTCTTAAAATATTGTTAAGAAAACATATTTAACACAAAATATTATGAACTGACTATGTTAAAAACAAAAATGTAGTTACGCTCGTAATGTTTATTTTTGATTTTCTAAATTATCTATTGATAAATTAGCAATTAAATTAATTAAATTAATTTAACTATATCTGACATTTTTTATTTGTTCAGTATTAACTTTTAAAAAATGTGACACAAAAAATATAATGATATTTTGAATATTATTTAATCTGGATTCGAATCAAACCATTTCAATTTAGAAATTATTATTAACTGTTATTTATTTATTTTGCTTTATATTTATATTATTAAATATTGCTTAAATATTTCTGGAATATTTTCAGACGTGGTTCTTCGTTATTTTCTGAACTATACGAATAATATTTCTGAAATATTTCTAAGCAGCTACATACATTTATTTTGAAACATTACATTAAAATATTACTGAAATATTTTCTGAATATTTCAAGAAATATTTAGATAATATCTTTCGAAACGATTTCATAGAAATATTTCTCGAATATTTCCAAACATGTTCTGTGACCTATTGCGAAGTAACATTTCTTGAAATATTGCTGTTATGTTTTAAAATTATTACAAACAATATTTTTGAAATAATTTAAAATATTTTCTGCAATATTTCGTGAAATTTTTAAGAAAGATTGCATAATGGGTGTCTACGAATATTTACAAAAATATAGTTGTAAGATTTCCTCAATATTGTATGTAATGAAAGATTTCATATCAATTATTTAAAATAATACAATTAATATTGCGAAAGTATTTACGAAAGATTTCATTTGAAATCTTTCTTAAAATATTTTACTAGAATATTAAATAAATAAAATAAAAATAAATTAATAAATAAAATTAGTAAATAAATAAAATAAAAAAATAAAATAAAAAATTAACAATATTCCATGCTGGGTAAGAAGCACTCGACAATCTTCCAGCATACTTTCTAAATAAATTTATTAAAAGTTTCTGTAAAATTTCGAAATACAGTTTATGGTTTTCTGCAAGGTGGACCGAAATATTTTGTAAACGTTTCGATAAGTCTTTTAATCTTTCTGAACGACATGATCGAGTATCATTGTTGAAACATTTCAGTAACATTTTATGGAATATTTTAGGAAATATTTTTATAACAATTCATGAAAAATTTGCAAGAATGTTGTGTAAAAGTTTTAAAAATATTTTAATAATTCTTAAAAAAAATGTATTGCACAAAAATAACCTGCATCAAAACGTTTCTAAAACATTTTTGAATTATTTTCTGAAACGTTTTTTGTTATATTTTTATAAACATTTCATGAAATATTTCTGCAAAGTTTTGTACATATTTCATAATATTACTTCAGAAAGGCTTTCGCAAACTTTTTATAATGTTTACACATACTTACAGTAAGCTTTCTTTGAAATGCATCCAGAAACATTTCACTGAAACATGTGCTGTGTGCGCAATTGTTTATAAGTCAATACTCGTGTTTTTGTAAATTCGTAGGTGTACACCCAAGGAGATATATAAATCTGTCGTAATCCCAGGTAACACGTAGTGAAATAACCCCGCGATATTCAAAGTTATTTTTACCGTCGTGTTACAAGTGTAAACTATTGGCTGTAACTTTGCAGGTTCATTGGTTTTTTGCCATTTTTATGTCGCTAAGTGCCCCTGAATTCTTTCAAGGAACCAAATTAAACCTTCAGAATTAAAATTGGACAGATAGTAAAAAGTCTCCAGTGTTTTGTCGAATCTTTTTCTAGTCGACAACATTTATACTTTTGCAATATGAAAAATTTAAAAAAAAAATTTTTCGTCGAATAAAGTGTCCTTTTTCTATATTATACCATGAACTACGTTCAAATGTATTAAAAATTAATTTTGAATTTAAAGGTGTATTTGTCCCCTTAAGTGTCTGTAGCTAAGTCTCATTTTCCGTATTTTTTTAATTTTATAATACTCTCAAGTTGAGGGTTACTCTTAACTCGAGAGTTACTTGCGAATTGAGGGTACAAAATAATACTCAAGTAATATACGTAATATAATACATGTATACTCAAGTAATAAGAGAGATAACTTATTAATTAAACATTCACAGTTTTTTCTGCAAGGGTCGTTCCTCCGTTTTCGTGCGTTTAACATTATAATCTCTACTATATACGCTTTTAATGGGATATCATAAAATTTTACACATATAAAAGGGCACTGTAAAGATAGGAAAATGGACATGGGTATGAACTTATGAAAACCATTAAATCTTAGCAGGAGATCACATATTTTATTTCATGTTGTTATTCTGTCAGCTGCTCTATAGCCACTCAAACCTTTTATCAGATAAATAGAAACTTATTCTAATCTTCGTATATTTATAAATAGTTATACAGCATTTATTAACTAATAAATTATAAAAATAACGTCAATATTTATTGTTTTGATTATTATGTGTTTTATACTTATTGTATTTTTTTTTATTCTTGTAAAAAATACAGTAATTATTGAGTCGTTATTAAGTGAAAACTGTGAAACATTAAATTCAGAAATACATATTATGAAAGGTAAACGAATGAATAGAAGAATTTATTAATTTTACGGTTTCTATAATTTATTAACTTAATGTTAATCAAGACGAATATAGCGATACTGGAAAATTATCAAGAACATGCAGTGGCGAAATTCAAGTTTCTAAATGTGAAGGATATTGTAATTCACAAGTTCAACCCAGTATTGTGACGTCAACAGGATTTTCAAAAGTACATATTTTAATATACGCAATATACATAGAATTGAAACATATTATTAAATTATACAATGGATTAAAAAATTCATAAAAATGAAACGTTTTTGAATAATGAGACACTTAGTTTTTAATCGATTTTATTTAAAATATGGTTATAAAGCTTGCTTTAGTCGTTAAAAATTAGCTTATAGTTTTTATAAAATAAATGTATATTGTTTTATTGTAATATTAAAACCGTTATGGAAGTCAATTATGTGCTAAAGTATGCTAAAATATGCCAAACGGGCCAAAATATACCAAACTGTGCCAAAATGTATCCAAGCATATACATTTTGGAAAGACTTTGGCATTCTATGGCAAACTTTACCACAAATCATTTCAGCTATTGGAAATAAATTTTACCTGATGTTTGACATATTTTGGTATAATTTGGCATAGTTTGGAATATTTTAGCACGATAGTTTGGCACACATTTTGGCTCACAGTAATAGGATTCAAGATATAGCAAAAAGAATTTCATTGAAATATTTTAGCAATGTTAATCTATTATATATATATATATATATATATATACATATATATATATATATATATATATATATATATATATATATATATATATATATTTCAATGAAATTTTTTTGCTATATCTTGAATCCTATTACGGCATATATATAAATATGTGGATGATTCTCTGGGAAATTGAGGGAAAAATTTTCTTTCTCTGGAACTCCAACAGAAAGGTTCTTTTTGGTACGTAGAATGCTCGTAATCTTTTAAAAATTTTTAAAACCCTTGCGTTTAAATTTATCTAAGGCTAAATTCGAGCATGTAGTAATTTTTACCATTTTTGAGCAAATTTCAACCTCTATTTATTCAACAAAGTAAATCTTTTTAAACAAGGTTTCTTTTCAAATATTTTGAAATTTTCAACAAAAATAATTTTAAGAGAATTTAAGCCACTTTTCGATTTATTAGGACCACTTAAAACCTTAAAACCTTTGAAAGAATAGTTTCAAACGCTCGAACCATCACACGAAAAATCATGAAGATTTTGGCAATATAATGTGTTAATCTTCGCCGCAAAAGTATAGATGTTACTTTTCGCCCCAAAATATGTTGAAAGTGTTAGTCTTCGCCCGCAAGTATGTTGAAAGTGTTAGTCTTCGCCGCAAAATCATTCCACGTGTTAGTCTTCGTCGCAAGAATTTTGAATATGTTAGTTTTCGACACAATAATGAAAGTAGGCGTTACTTTTCGTAGGGAGCAACGAAGTAATATTTTACATACTTAATACAATTTTTTTCATTTTCAGTATGGTCATACTTAGCTTCAAACAACAACAAACACATTGCTTTAAAAAAATCTGAAAAAAATGACGAGCATTCTACATACCACACACAGTGGGCTTGGACTAACTTTAACCCAAAAGTATGCGCCCATCTCAGATCATTTCAGATTGCACTTCTACATTATATTTCGAGTAATTTGAGCCCTAAATGAAAATAATCGGTAGAAGGATGTTCAAATAAACTTGATTTTTTCATATCTTTTGCTTACAGCAGAACAAATCATGTGAACCATATTTGATAGTCAATTTATTTCGTAAGAAGATAACTGATCCAACGTCTTGAGGCCCAATAAAGTATAACACCCAAAATTTGATAAAACCCAAAAAATTGTAAGGCTAAAAAATTCTTAAAGCATAAAAAATTGCTAATCCCAAAAATAATAAGGCACAAAATTTGTAAACGCCAAACCGTCTTGAAGCCCAAAAAAGTGTAAGACTCAACATGTTTTAAAGCATAAAAAACTCTAAGTCTTAAACTTCTAACTTAACAATTCAAGAGACCTAAGATTATAAGGTCCAACATTTCTTACCGCCCAAAAAATCTTGAGGTCCAATAAAGTATCAGACCCTTGGTGGAAGTTGAAATTGTACATTTTCGAACATCTTTGTACAATTCTATACATTTATGTATATTTCTGTACATTTTTGTACATTTTTGTACATTTTTGTACATTTTTGTACATTTTTTACACTTATTAGACTTTTGTATAGAAGTGTAAAGAAATGTACAGAAATGTACATAAATGTACAGAAATGTACAGAAATGTACAAAAATGTACAATAATGTACGTAAATGTATGATAATAAAATAATAAAGAGATGTACAATGTAAGGGCGTGTCAAAGTCAGTTTTCCCGACCTGAGAATCCTAAACTTTTGGCTATAATTAAAAAAATGAACAGAATTATGAAAAACTAAGAGATAATTGCCCTTCGTTTTATAATTATCTATCACTATGCGAAGTTTCAAGGAAATATTTTACGGCTCATGTCAATGGCATTTGAACGAAATTTCATGGTAAAACAGAGATCTGCGAAAGGTGATTCGAAATTTCGTTCAAATGCCATTTATATGTGCAATGATATTATTACCTGAAACTTAGCAAAGTGGTAGAATGCTACAAAAGGAAGGGCAATGATGTATTGGTTTTTCATAATTCAGTTTATTTGTTAATTGTAATCGATTATTCATAACTCGGTCAAAGATTTGAGGTTACGAATTTCGGCGGCAAATTTGAATCGTCTGATACCCTCTCAATGATACCAAATGAAAAAATTTAAATATACTTTAAACTTCGTATTCTTTTCTGTGAAAATAGCATTACTTGATTTTAATAATTAGAAATACATAAGAAATATGCATGTATATAAATATAAGAAAAAGTTGCAGGTTTCTATTTTTAAATTACAAATATATTATAGTAGATAGTGGAAATAACAATTAGACATTCCAATTTATTACTATGCATTTATTTAATTAAACAATTTAAATTGTTTCATACAAACATAAAAGAACTTTGGTTGTAATTTTAATTTAAAAAATCCCATGAACATAAAACGCTTATGTTATTTAAGATAATTTAATCTTAGTAACAGTCAACATAATATAACTGTTTAATAGTAATTGTAAGAAAATAGTAACTTTTTAGAGTTTCTTAAAAGTTTCTCAAGAGGATGCCGATGTACCGGTCAGTGATCTGCATACCGGCATTACGATTAACATTAATAATTAATCGTTTAATAATCAGTCATCGCCGGAATTTAAAAAATCATTATTAAACAATTAATTATCAATGTTAACTGTGATACCGGTATTGCAGATCTCTGGCCGACACCTCGGTATCCCCTTAACAATTCAGATTATTTATACTTAAAATTTTAAAAAATTGTATTCAGCTCTAGAATTATTTTATCCAGTTTCATAGAATCTCAAAATATTTTTGATTTCAAAATAGAAGCCTGCATTTTTTTGCTTATATTTATATTTACAAATATATTTATTATTTACTACTAATTACTAAAATGAATTAATGTGATTTTTACTAAAGAGATACAGTTTAAAATAGGTTTAAAATTTTTTATCTGCACAGAGAGATGGGACGTATTGAAAACTATTATTTACTGTATGAAAATTACTATTTTATATATTTGGAATATTTGAATTTACTTGCATTTGGATGCTTTTTACAGTTTCGTAGAAGTTATTCATAAACGTATATAAATTCTGGAATTAAAAATTTATGGAATGTTACTATTTACTTTAGTGAAAAATGTCATTTATAGAATTTACAAAAAAATATAGTAATTTGTGCTGAATAGTTAGTAAGGAGTACTTGTTTATATTATATTATAAATATTGTTTAGAAAATTTTACGTACTTATAGTTAAATTCTCATAAATATTTTAATAAACGTCTTGACTCAAAAAATCTAACTTATAAAACTTACGTATTTTTTAACAACTGTATCTTATGCTCTACTATATATAAATGGATCTTGATGGGCATATCATTATTTAATGAATATTTACAAGACAGTAAAATAAATAAAGCCTAGTGTAACTTATAAGGACGATTCGAAGCATAATCAAACAAGGGTCATGACGGCGAAATCGGCAGAGCGTCCGCTTCAAGAACTGAAGATCGCCAGTTCAAATCTCTACGAAGTCTGTTTTTTCGGTAAAAATATTTTTATATTTGAAATTAAATTGTACAAATCTAAGAAATATTATATGTGTAATAAATAAACAATCACGGAAAGATTAAACTGAAAACAAGTTTTTATTAATGTGAATTTTAAAATTACTATTTAATATTTTAGAAGATTGCATAGTAAAAATTATTAAAATACGAGTAATGTTCAATAATTAAAAATGTATAAAATTATGAACAAAAATAAGAGGAACGTTTCTCTTTGTCTGTTATCATTGATTTGTACATCTCTGTACATTTTTGTACATTATTATACATTTCCGTACATTCTTGTACTCGTACATCTCTGTACGTTTCTGTACAAAAGTCTAATAAATGTTAAAAATGTACAGAAATGTACAGAAATGTACAGAAATGTACAGAAATGTATAAAAATGTACAGATATGTACGAAAATGTACAAAAATGTGCAAAAATGTACAGAAATGTATAGAAATGTACAGAGTTGTACGAAAATGTACAATTTTTACTTCAGCCAGGGACAATTGATTTCACAAAACCCAAAAAATTCATTTCATACAGCCAAAAAATTGTAAGGCTCAAAATTTCTCAAAGCATAAAATATCTGGAGGCCCAAAAATTATAAGGCTATAATTTTCTTAACGCCAAAATGCTTTCAGGCTCAAAGAGTACTAGACCTATTATTTCATAAAGTCTAAATAGTTGTAAACCTCAAAATTTCTCACAGCATAAAAAATCTTGAGGACCAACCACTATAAATAACAGTATTTCGTAATGCTACAGCGCCTTAAGGCCTAAAATGTGTAAGACTCAACATTTCTTAAAGCACAAAAAATTTTAAAGCTCAAACTTCTAACTTAACAATTCATGAGACCCCAGAGCTTATAAGGTCCAAAATTTCTTGATGCCCAAAAAGTCTTGAGGTCCAAAAAAGTATCAAACCGAAAATTTCATAAAACTCACAAAATTGTAATGCTCAATATTTTTTAAACCGTAAAAAATCTTGAGGTCGAAAAATTATAAGGCTCAAAATTTCTTAACTCCAAAACAACGTGAGCCCCAAGAAAGTACAAGCAACATTTCATAAAGCCTAGAAAATTATAAGGCTCAAAATTTCTCAAAGCATATAAAATTTTGAAGACCAAATATTATAAGGCTCAAAATTTCTTAACGCCAAAACGTCTGGAAGCTCAAAAAGTATAAGACGTAATATTTCATAAAGCTCAAAAAGTTGTAAAGCACAAAATTGCTAAGATAAGATTTAAGATAAGATATATATATATATATATATATATATATATATATATATATATATATATATATATATATATATATATATATATATATATATATATATATATATATATATATATATATATATATATATATATATATATATATATATATATATATATATATATATATATATATATATATATATATATATATATATATTATATTTTATATAAGACCGAAGATTTCATAAAACTCAAAAAATTGTAACGCTCCAAATTTATTAAAGCCTACAAAATTTTGAGGACCGAAAATTATAATCCTCAAAATTTCTTAACTTTTAAAAGAAAGTATAAGAAACATTTCATAAAGGTGAAAAAATTGTAAGGTCAACATTTCTCTAAGAATAAATAATCTTGAGGACCAAATATTTTCAGGCTCAAAATTTCTTAACGAAAAAACGTCTTGAGGCTCAAAAAGTATAAGACCCAACATTTCATAAAGCCCAAAAAGTTATAATGCTCAAAATTTCTTACAGCATAACAAATCTTGAGGCCCAAAAATTATAGATATCAAAATTTCTTAACGTCATAAAGTCTTAAGGCACAAAAGTATATGACCCAACATTTCTTATAGCACAAAAAAATTGTGCCACAAATTTCTAACTTAAAAATTCATGAGACCTAAAAGATTATAAGGTCCAAAATTTTTAACGCCCAAAAAGTTTTTAGTCCCAAAAAAGTATAAGACCAAAGATTTCATAAAACCCAAAAATTGTAAAGTTCAAAATTTCTTAAAGTATAAAAAATCTTTAGGTACAAACAATATAATGCTAATAATTTCTTAACGCCAATACATGTTCAGGCATAAAAAAGTATAAGACCCAACATTTTATAAAGTCCAAATAATTTTAAGACAACATTTCTTAAAGCTTAAAAAATCTTAATACACAAAAAATGGTTATGCCCAAAATTGCTTCAGGCCCAAAATTTCTTACAGCCCAAAAAATTATGTTGGTCAGAAAATCTTGAGACCCAGGAAAGTATAAGACTTAAATAATAACATTTCAAAAAGCCCAAATAATTATAAAGCTCAATATTTCTTAAATCTTAAAAATTTATGAGGCCCAAAAAATTTGAAGTTATAAAATTTCTTAACGCCTGAAAGTCTTGAGGCCCATAATGACATGAGTTCGCAGCATTTTATTATTTACATTGATTTGGTTTATAAACGTTTTACTAATTTTGATACCGTAAATTTCTAAAATTGGATCTATCGCGCCGATCCCTGGATCATAGCTTGGTGGACGCTATGTTCGTGCCACTTTTTGATTCCATCCCATACCTTACACAATGTTTTAGTGTTTCAGGAAAATTTTCAAAGAACGCTTACTGTAAGTTTTCCAAAGCTTTTCTGAAATACTATTATGAAATATTCACAAAACCTTGCATAAATATTTCCTGTAATATTTATAAAATTATAACAAAAAACGTTTCGGATAATACTTCAGAAATATTTTAGAAACGTTTTGTTGCAGGTTATTTATGTGCAACCAATTTTTTTTCAAGAATTTAAGAAAATATTTTCAAATTTTTGCAATCGTTACATGAACTGTTATAAAAATATTTCGTAAAATATTCCATGAAGTTTCGATGATTGCTTCTAACGGCATATTGTAGACGAGATTTTTAGAGTGTCTCATACACTCTTTAACAAAAATCTACTATATTTATTAGAACAATAGAAACAACTACTCTGCGGGCAAATACCTCTCCCAGCTTTGAATTAAACTGTTAATTCATAAAATATGTAAATGTAATTAGTATTAAAAATTCAAATATTTTTCGTATTTATCCTGCAAGTTTCTCGTAAACTTGTTAAACGGATAAAACATGTTACGTATTTAGAGTGTTTCATATACTCTTTAATAAAAAATCTACAATATTCATTTGAACAACAGAAACAACTACTCTGCGGGCAAATACCCCCTCCCAGCATTGAATTAAACTGTTAATTCATAAAATATGTAGATATATTTTAACATTAAAAAACCAAACATTTTTTGTATTTATCCTACAAATTGAAGTTTTTTTTTTCTTTTTTTATAGCAATAAAGGGAAAACCATTTTAAAGTATGTTTCTGATAAACCTATTACATCGTATTGTTAGTTTTTCACTGTATTTATATGTAAGGCTCATTCTTACAGAGAAGAGTCTACCTCTTCAAAGCAAGAAATACATAGGTCCTTTAATATTATAAATGTAAAGATTAAAAATCGTTTCGGCCTCAAGACTGCATGTAGGCCTCATCAGTATTATCAGGCAGTCTCTATCATAGACGCACGTATATTTAAAAAAATAAATAAAAAAATTTTTAACAGTATATCAAAGAAAACAACTAAATTTAATTACTTTTTTCATACCTGTAACACAAACACCACATTTATCTTCTGCAAAAGTTATAATTACAATAGAATCATAAATTCAAACAAAAATCATATTAAAAACTAAATTATTAAATTTGACTTGAAAATAAAGACAAACTGTCAAATCGGTAGGTGACTTTTGTAAAATTTTGGACTTTCGGAGCCGAACGACCCGCTTCATGCACTAGCACTCTACGAATGGTCAGGGCGAAGACTTCGTCGTCCGCGCGCGACAGCAAAACAAAAATAAAAAGGCCCATAAAACCCCTCCATTCTCTTTCGTACATGTGTGCGCCCTTTTGTCCCTCTTCGCTTTTCCAGCGACTATAAGACAGCCGCTTTACGGATAATATTTTAAGTTGAAGCAATTAATTTTAGATACAAGTATGTTCTAAATTATTAAAGTTGTATGATCAAGCTGTGTGGTTAGTTAATGATTGGAATGTTTGTATGATGTTAATACAAACACTCGTTAAAGAGAACGGAGGGGTTTTATGGGCCTTTTTATTTTTGTTTTGCTGTCGCGCGCGGACGACGAAGTCTTCGCCCTGACCATTCGTAGAGTGTTAGTGCGTGTAGCGGGTTTAAAAGTTTAAAAGCAGTTGCTCATAGACTGCATTTTAAATATTTTTGGCATAGAGGAGGTCGTTTCCTGGCCAAGTTCCGAGATGGCGAAACATCGCACTCAGTATCTATTGCTGCTGACCTGCAAGCGATCGCAGTGTCTTTTAGAACTGCTAAAATTTACCCTATCCCGATTGATAAGGCTAACGCAAAAAGAAATAATAAAATAACTACTTTGAGTTCGTCAGACGATATTGCTATTGATGTAGTAGCAGATGTAGCAGTAGATTGACTAGATGGTCCACGAGTCAAAGAGGCACATTGTGAGGGATTTAGAGCAGGCTTTCTAAATTTAAACTCGCTAAAAAAACACATAACTGCTTTTCGCCAATTCCTACTTGCTCATCCCTTCTATCATCTTTTCGGCATTGCTGAGTCGCGTCTCGGGCCAAATATTCGGGATGATTACGTTCAGATCGATGGTTATTCCATCATTAGACAAGACAGGAATAGGAAAGGTGGTGGGGTTCTCCTGTATGTCCACAATTCATGCAAAGCTACAATATTATGTTCCTCTTCAACAGTGCAGGACGAGGGTAAGCCGCTCGCTCCTGAATACTTGATGTGTAGTGTGGAACAGGGATCCTTGCCACCCGTCTTTGTTGCGGTTATATATAGAGCACCTAATGCTAAACTTAGAAACTCCGACCTTGCCGATGTTCTTGAACGTCATTCGGCAGGTTTTAAACATCGCATTATTATGGGTGATCTGAACGCAAACATGCTATCAACATTAGCGGAATCAGATTTTATTAGGCAGCTAGCATGTAGCCTTAACATAAAACTAGTTAATCACGGCGCGACTCATCATGCCAAAGAGACTCGCACATGGATAGATGTAATTTTTATTGACAATGACGACGTCATACTTGACTCGAACAATTTGGTGGCGACCTGCCCAAATCGACATACCATCATTGACGTGACTATTGACCTCCCAACAACTAAGACTCCGATCATACGTAACTTCTCGTACCGTAATTTTAAGGCACTAAAGCAGGAAGAGCTTCTGTCTCTCCTGCAAGAGTACGATTCGAGGTCGTCCATCAATTGTTCGGATGCGGACGTGGACACTCGTTTAGAACATCTGGGTGTAAATATCATGAAGGCGTTTGATAAAGTAGCTCCAGTTAAAGAATTTCGGCCGAAAAAAAGTGTACAACCACCGTGGGTTGATTCGGAACTTAAGGAGCTATATAACAAACGTGATGCCTTGCGCCGTCGATTTCTCCGCACGAGGAATCAAGAAATTTGGTAGGAATGTCAGACTCTGGTGACTCTAGCGGAGGATCGGACGATGAAAGCACGAGATAATTTCATTCAAAGCAAGATTTTTGAGGCCCTTGAAAGCGGGAAGGACATCTGGAGAAAGCTTAGGAGTCTTGGACTCTTACGGAGAGCTCGGGAGGAACTCCATGGTTTCTCTCCGGGTGAACTTAATTCACATTTTGCGGGAGTATCCATTTCTGATAGTGAGCGCGAGTGCGATTTAAATGATATAATGTCGTCAGCTAGTGGTGAAGGTTTTACTTTTAGTAAGATAACTTATTAAGATGTGGTCCTAGCTGTCGCGCATTTTTCTTCTCAAGCAAAGGGTGAAGATGGAATTCCCCAAAGTGTTATTGCTAAAGCACTTCCAGTCATCGGTCCTTTTCTTGCTGACATTTTTAATGCCTCCCTCTCGAGTGGGATCTTTCCCGGTACCTGGAAGAAAGCTCATTTGGTACCGTTAAAAAAGAAGGCCATTCCATCTACAGTCACGGACTTTCGTCCTATTGCCCTTCTTAGCTTTCTCTCCAAGGTTCTGGAAAAGATCGTGCATGCACAAATGTCAGCTTATTTGTTTTCGAAAGAAATCCTCGATCCCCTTCAGACAGGTTTCCGTCCGCATCATAGTACGCAGACAGCACTATTGAAATTGACTGAAGACATACGATCCGGTATAGATAATAACAAGCGACTAATTGCCATCCTTTTACTATTTGATTTTAGTAAGGCGTTCGACACTATTTCGCCATCCAAGTTGTTATGCAAGCTGATCAGAATGGGGTTCTCCAGGGGAGTAGTCATGTGGATAAAATCATATATTACTGGGCGTAACCAAAAAGTTGTTACGGCATCTAATGGTAGTTCAGATTGGCTCACAACCAGTCTCGGCGTACCACAGGGCTCTGTCTTGGGGCCCCTCTTGTTCAGCCTTTATATTAATGACCTTCAGGAAGTTTTATCGGGCTTTAAAAGTACGAGGGATATTCTTACGGATAGTGTATCGCATTTATTATACGCGGACGATTTGCAAACCTACACTCAAGCTACTTGCGATAACCTTCATCAGAAGATAAGACACTTGTCGGCTGTGGCCAAAGCAGTGTCGGCGTTGGCTTCTGAGAACGCTCTGTGTCTCAATGTCGAGAAAACGAAGGCAATTATTTTTGGGTCAGAATCTAACATTAAAAAAGTGCAGAGTATGGATTTGCCTGGCATAGAGATTCAGGGTAACGTCTTTGTTCCCTTTCTTGACACAGTTACTAACCTCGGTGTAGTCATGGATTCGAAGTTAACATGGAGACCGTAAGTGGATGCAGTTAGCCGAAAGGTTAATAAGGCCCTACATGGGCTTAAATCATTTCAATCCAGTACCGCCGAGGCGTTACGCAAACGGCTTGCAAGTGCTCTTGTCCTGTCTCATTTAGATTATTGCTCTTTAGTGTATCTTGATGTGTCAGGTGAGCTCCGGATGAGACTGCAAAGATTGCAGAATTCATGTGTGAGATACATATGTGGTGTTAGAAGGTATGAGCATATCAGTCCCTACAGGAGTAAACTTGGCTGGCTTGATCTTGAGGGAAGAAGGGCGTATTTTGCAGCGGTACAACTATACAAAGTTATTAACATGGGTCAACCCACGTATCTTGCGGCCCTTTTTCAAAAAAACCAGGCTCGTACCTCTAGTAGGACTGATTCTAGGGAGCTCTCGATTCCATCGTCGCGTACCGATACAGGGTTGAAATCTTTTCAATCTCAAGGTGCGCGCCTATGGAATACGATCCCTCGACGTATTAAACACTTGCCCTCACTACGCAGATTTAAAGCGACAATTCGCGACTATTTGCTATGTAAGTCCAGGGACATGGACCATGTATATCTAATGTAGAATGACGCTAATCATACGAATGTTGACTATAATAGAAATTAAAGTTTGCTTGTCTCAAAAAAAAATGTATTATTCGTAATGATAAGAATATGTGATAAGTGTAATGACGTGATTGATGTACGACAGATATAATATTGTGCAATATATGTAAGTTAATGACGAGCAATGTCGAGCTGTGACATGATTGATTATACTTATGATCTCTGTAAATATGTATTATTATTGAATGTAGTTTATTGTTTTTGTCCTGCACAAAATAAACATCTAATCTAATCTAATCTAATCTAATGAACACTCAAAAAGACCAACGGGTCGGATAAGCAATTGGAGACCCGAGACCTGAGAGTAATAAAACTGCCCGTACACGAACGAAAAGAAAGGGATTCCTGGAAAAGCGCTCGGGTGACGACTCGAGTGGGTGACAGTGTGACCATAAAGAAATGAGCCGAGACGACGAAAGGGGCCTTCCGCTCTTTATCTCTCACCATTCGCTTGCTATGCCCACCCGAATGCGTAAACACGCCAGGGCTGCTATCTATGCGTGCAGCCAAGAGAGACGTTAGCTGCGTATATGCATTGGACACCCCTCGTTTCAATGCAGTACACTCTCTATTTTATTTAGATTATTTTTATTATTAATTTAAAACATTTTTAATAGAAATTATGTTATTCCACAGTTTCTTTAATTAAACAATTAATTATTGAAAATGTAATGTTTCTAATATTTTTACTTTTGTTACTACAACGAACACTAAGTACATTTAGCCCGAGGCGCACAATAACCGTTACTTATGACAAATCGAAGCGCACATATTATTGATTCATATTCCATCCGTCATACATTCAAACAAACATTTATCATTAAAAGTGAGACTGACTGATTAAGGGGTAACATCACTCAGGTACACCTATTTTTGACGATTCTTTGTGGTTAAATAATAAGCGAAATTAAAAATTCGTTTAAAGAACTTTATTGTACAATTAATGAAGGGTAAACATTTTTTTTTATTTTTTCAAAATGACGGCCACGGAAGCCCGTAGTAGGCCGTTACTTTTCTATTGACGCTCAAACGGGAGGACAGTTTTCTCGTACCTGATGAACCCTAGAACAAAAAAACAAAGTTTTTCTTAAAGTACATATTAGTAAGCGTGGTAATACGTAGAGATTTTTTAAAATCAAATTTTAAAAAAATGGTGCACATTTGACAAAAAAGCTTCGATTTTGACAACATTTTTTTTCCAAATGTACGCCATTTTTTATGTATATACAAATGATTTATTCTTAATGTGATCTGTTATACTGAATATAAACATATTCTTATATTTTTTCCATATAATTGCAGTTAAACCTAGTAATTGAGTTATCTCTATGTGATTTAAGTTTAAACCAAATGTGATATCATCAAATAAATGAATAATTTAATATAGTAGTTCAATTCAAATTATTGTTAAAATTCAATTTTCACTTCAGCTTCAGAGAGGGAAGAAAGGAAACTAGAAACAGAGAGAGAGAGAAAGAGAGAGAGAAAGAGAGAGAGAGAGAGAGAGAGAGAGAGAGGGAGAGAGAGAGAGAGATTAATTGATTGATGATTGATTGATATGTATTTATTTTGTTTGTAAACAAAAAATATAGTTTACAGTCAAATTAGTAGTACATAATGTCGTGAATATATATCGCGTCAATAATAAAATTTATAAAATTACTCTTATTCATCACTCTCACATGTGCACTCATACAGAAATATACACATTCATCACTCGTACACTTAGTTAAATTATCACATAGTTTCAAAATGCTCGTCAGAAATATCATAAAATAATAATATCATGCATTCATTACGCAGCTATACGTTCATACATGCTTATAAATACACTCACACCGAACACAAAATAAAATAAGATAAATAAATAAATAAAATTGCACAGCACAGGACGTTTAATTTTACAAGGTTGGCATCATTATATTACGCTCACGTAAGTACCTGCGCATTGCAGTTTTTAATTTGCAGAGCGATGACAGGTACTTAACACTACAGGGGATAGTATTCCAAAGGCATGCACCGCGAGCTTTGAAGGAATAAAGGCCAACGTCAGTGCCTGGAACTGAGATATCTTTTACTTCACCCCTACTGGATGTTCTGGCCTGGTTCTTTTCAAAAAATTGTTTGAGATAAAATGGTTGTCCTATCCTTAGGGCTTTATAAAGTAGTAAGGCAGCAAAGTAGGTTCTACGTTCTTCTACATTTAACCAGTCCAGTTTCATTCTAAAAGGGGTGATGTGTTCGTCTCTTCTGACGCCGCAAATATATCTCACACATGAATTCTGCAGTCGCTGTAATTTGGTCTGTAGTTCTCTGGACAAATCAAGATAAACGACTGAGCAGTAGTCAAGATGAGGGACCATCAATGACCCGCGAGCTGCTTACGCAGAGCCTGATCTGCTTTTTTCTCTGCCTCGGAGGCAAGATGTAAGTACTCCTACCAGAGCCCGTTATCCCTCGTCCTCTTGTACCGTCGACATACAGCGTCACGTTTGTTATACAGATATGTAATATCTGCATCCACCCATGGAGTCTTTACCTTATTCTTAAGTAAAAAAGTCCTTAATGGTGCTAACTTATCTATCGCCTCCTTGAGATTGGAGCTGATACAAGCAAGTCCATCGTCAACTTTAACGTCCGAACAATCGAGTAGAGACTAATCACAGTTTCGAAGGGCAGAAAGTAATTGAGTTTGAACTATGGACTTGTAATCTCTATAGGTAAAGGTAGAATTGTATTTTTATCTATGTTCTATAGTTTTATTTTCATTATTGTTTTGGAGGTGAAATTGTATGTATTTGTATACTTACATCTATAATATTATGGTGACTGGGAAAGGTCACCATTCGATTGCCAGCACTCAGAACCTCGTCATTATCATCAACAAGTATAATGTCAATCCATGTGTGAGGCTCATCAGTGTGATGAGTCGGGCCATTTTCAATTATTTTAAGTGAGAGGTCATTTGATAATCGCCTCACGAATTGCGCATTTGCTGACGTTGATAATAGGTTAGCATTGAGCTCTCCCATGATAATCTTGTGACTAAAATCACCTACACACGATGTTAGTTGCTCAACAAGATCTGTACCTTTAACAAATGGAATGTGAGGCGGCCTGTATATTATCACAACTAGAATAGAAGCTGAGCAACCCTGCTGTACACTATAAATAAGATTATCCTGGATGTCAGGAGTACCGCTCTGTACGGTCTCAGATCTAGCGAGAACCTTAACCTTAAGAGAATTGTGCACATACATGGCCACCCCACCACCATTCACGTTGCGGTCCTGCCTGAGTAAAAGAGAAACCATTAATGCCAACCTTTTCATCACCAATGTCGGGCTTTAGGCGCGACTCAGCAACCGCGAAGAGACGGTAGGAGGGACGTTCACGAAGATATTGATGGATTTGTTCGAGATGCGCACGCAAATAAGTAACATTTACAAATCCATCTCTCAATTCCCCGACGCCTGCCTCCCCACACAGTGTTCCTCAAGCATGCAAAAGTGGTCCGAAAATGGATCCAAAAACAGCTAATGCCGAAATTTTCTATATTGTTTTTAGATGAAAAAAATGTAAAATTGAAAATCCTAAGTGATCGGTTTCTCAAGTTATGGACGCTTTTGTGTTACGCTATGCGCATTCATGAATAGCCAAGTAGAGCAATTTGAGTACACACGTATAATTCTTTTAGTAATTCCGTGTAAAAAAATTGAGTATGTATTGATGATTATTTATTGTTCATATCATTATTGCTAAAAATTTTTTTGATTAAAAAATTGAATGAAATCATTTAAAAATCATAATTTCCAGAACAAGTTTACTGAAACCACTTTTAGCGTAACCCATGATCAACGACGAGGACGTAGTGGTTAACTGATCACTTTTATTGTTTTTTTTTTGTTTTTGTGTTTTTTTGTTTTTTTTTGTTTTTTTTGTTTTTTTTTGTTTTTTGTTTTTTTTTGTTTTTTTGTTTTTTTGTTTTTTTTTGTCCATTTTTTATTATTTTTATAGGTGTAGCGATGAGAATTCTACGACAGCTTTCAGTAAATTTGGTAAATAAGTCTCACGATAATAACCGTTTACTTTATAACGTTCCCAAAACTTCAAGAAATCACGATGAATCGACTCACCACTCTGCTCTGACCAAAAACCCAAGCCGTTATTTCTTTCAATGAACTGAAAACCTTCTTGTACATGTGAAAGAATTACGTAAATTTTCAGTGTTTCTGAAAGTTTTTCAAGACTTTCTAAAGCTTCTTTCAGTTCTTTAATATAATTATCAAGTGAAGGTCATACTTTTCCAGAGGTGAAACAACAATTTACCACCTTGTCCATTGCTTTGAAAGCTGCAATGTACGGTATAATTTTAAAAATACCTACATCTTTATATATTTCTGGATCTTTTAGCCTATCTGACTCTTTCAGCAATTTCCTACACGCATTGCCTTCAAAAGCATCACCATGATAGTTTTTCGAAACTAGATTGAGCTTGCGTGGCCACAATATAGCTTTCTCTAGACCTAACAGGGGAACCAAGCCGTGCCAAAATACATGATTTTCAAAGCCTTGCAGGACATGTAATTCAGGTATCACACATTTCTGTAAAACGTAGACATCATCATCTTCATCGAAAATAGGAAGATTGATAGTGCTGTGACACTTTCTACTACATTCCTTTCATTCTCCTTGGTTTCTTAGGAGGCGGTATCTTTCATAATCTCTTCTCAAGTCGCCATAAGTTTTCAAATTTGTACAATTTTCCATTTCTGCATTATCAGATACCCTTGTAGTAGCATTATCATTCGAACTGGTTAACAATATGGACAAGGAAATGTTGATGTTGCGGTTTGTTGTCCATTAACTATCAGCAAAAGCTTGAAGTCTGCAAAAAATTTGAAAGAGATATCATTAAGTTGGGTTAAGTCAAATAAAAGCTTAATATTTGCGTGAGTTTCTTTTATTCCAGGAACCACACACAACAATAGCAACCTATTTACACTAGATAGCTTAATTTTTTTGCTTAGACGACTTCCTTCAGAGTAGAGCATTCTTTTCTTGGAATTATTACAGTTAACTAAATCTTCCAGATCTTTTTCAGTATCATAATTTTCCTGCATGGAATTTTCTTCTTGTTTGGGTGAATAATTATCAGGCATAATGCACAAACTAATTTTAAAAAAATTTTGCCCTCCATCAGCCATAACTTTGATGCAACAGTCGCCTACTAAATTTCTACTTTCGATAACTTGTTCTACAAGTTCTTCAGCATTGGCATAGACAACAGGACGTAATTGCTTTTCTGCATCCGTTGCGCTTTCACAGTCGAATTCATAAACACCCGTTTTGTAAACATCTGTCAATTCTTTCGACTTTTTCGACATATGCTCTCAATAATTTTTAGGGATAGACATTTTACCAACATTACACCTTATAAAATTGGTAATTTTTCTCATCTCATTTTGTGAAGCGCCTAGTTGAACTCGAAAATTATCTAAATTATTTACGTCAAAGGCCACGTTCTTGTCAACTGAATTTATTGTGATCTTTTTACTTCGCCCAGCAGTGCTCATATTTAAATCAATATTGGCCCGCCTGCCACTTTCATCCTGATTAGATTCTACATTGCATTTTATAACACGAGTTGCAATTTGCTGTTGGATTTTCTGAGAAAGTTTTTAACCATTTTTATGACATTATCCCTGAGATTTTTGCATTCATGAGCTTTACCTTTGCCAATTTCTTGAAAACATTTAATGCAATATTTTATTGAATCAACATAATCATTACTTTTATTTAGTTCAAGCTCCTCTGATTTATGTGATTCATAGTATCCAGTAGAAATGTCAATTTCTTTATTTATATCCCTAAAGTTTCCTCTGCCTTTTTCAACTTTTATGTGTCCTTTGGACTGAGCAGTCAAACATACGTAACAATTACAAGCGTTATTTAAACGAGTTTCTTTTGCAACTACTATCTCTTTGTAGTTAGGCATAGTTGGTACTTGCCGATTGAAAATTTCTTTTTCAATATCAAGTAGTGTCAAATAATAAGTCCTACATATGCTCACAGGATACCTTTCATCGTTTAAATCGAAATCCATAGATATAAACTTCTTTATGAGTTTTTCAGTAGATTTACTTATTAAAAATGTATCTGGTTTTATTTTGCCAAAAACAATTTTACGACCACAAGCTCCACGTACTTTCTTTCTATTATCATGATGAGAACACCGAGGAGGCATTTTGAAAACGTAAGTTTAAAAAATGCAACTGCAACTCGGGAGGGTTGGATGGCTTTTTTCCTCTGGTGTATATATGACTTCGACATACATTTTTCGATTACGGATTTCCATGCGCCACCTAGCGGTATTAAAATAAACTTTTAATTGTGTCATATATTTATAAAACACCAACTCTATAAAAATTAGATGAAGCATTTTGAGATACGGCTTTGTTTATTAAGCCATTATATCAACATTTTAATAAATAATATTTAAATTATCAAAAAACAATAATACTCTAAACAATAAGTAATGAATACATACTCAATTTCTTTTATTCGGAGTGAGAAAACGAATTATACGTGTGTACTCAAATGCTCTACTTGGCTATTCATGAATGCGCATAGCGTAACACAAAAGCGTCCATAACTTGGGAAACCGATCACTTAGGATTTTCAATTTTACATTTTTTTCATCTAAAAACAATATAGAAACTTTCTGCATTAGCTATTTTTGGATCCATTTTCGGACCACTTTTGCATGCTTGAGGAACACTGGATCCAACAGTCGAACCTAGTCATTTTTAATTTTTCTTAGCATTATTGAGAAGCAGCGTCTTTGGTGGTGGTTCATTTCTCGCAGGAGAGTGACACGCTGTTACTTGACTAGTGGACGCTTTTTCCTGAGCTTCGCTCAATGACCGAGACGCAGGATTTTTTCCATACGATGACAAGATAGAATGTAGGTTAGTAGCGGTCGAAAAGAAATGGGATATATCACCATCTCGCCTCTTGACCATGAACTTGCCTAGTCTGTGCCATATATACTTAAAGTTTAGTTCCTGGGCGACAGATTTCAAACTACAGAATTTTAAGAAAAGATCTTTATTTAAATATTCATTTATAAATATTTTGCCATTTGTGAGGCAATCGGCAATGTTCTGGTAAAGAAGCGACATGTTGACATCCAGCGTGCAGAAACTGGTAAAATTTCTTTTCGCTCGCATTATGTCAATGAGTAGTCCACTGCTGGAAAGGTTGACAATCCAAGGAGAACGTCGATTTGTAGTGCTAGCCGCTGCTAAAGATGCCGCTGGTTGTGAGGAGCGAAGGAGGCGAGTGCATACAATGTCTTCCCGTCTAAGGGAAGGAAGAACCGAGACGAGAACAGCATAGACAACGTTGTCATAATGAATTTTATCTCCATCAAAAATATTAGATATAGTAATGCTGCTGCACTCGCCCCGCCCCGTTCCCAACCCAGACTAGTCCCGCGTATTTCGCTCTTGAGACTTATGTGATTTAATAGCTGCAGTGTTCGGCGATGCGTCAGCACTATCACGAGTCTCGTTAACGACTAGATTAGCAGGACCATTGCAAGAAATTGAGCGCGTTTCTAAACATGGTAATTTGGAATGAATTTTTAAACGTGATAGTATCCCATTGTGGAATTTTAAATAGCGAGGAATCTAATCGTTCAGATCGTCTTGTTCCTTCATCTAGATCTTCGAAAAGTTTCCGAAGGTAACATGGCGAGGCGGTATCGAGTAATTTATACAGTGTACATCCTAGGAAATATTTTCGTCTAGTTTCGGGTGTTAGCCAATTTAGTTCTTTATAGAAAGGCTTTAAAGCGACGTCTCGTTTTAGCATATAAATAAATCGAATAGTACTATTCAAAATTCGCAAGAGTTTTTTATTTAGATATCCGGCTGCATCATTATATACTAGACAGGCATAGTCAAAATGTGGAATTATAAGGGGTGAAACTAACAGCTTCCTAACTGGAATGTTTAATGAATTTGCCCTATGTCTAAGTCTATGTAATATACCATGAACTTTACTAGATATATGAGATATGTGCTGATTCCAGGATAGATTTTCATTAAAATATACGCCTAGGTTTTTTACAGACTTATCAATTTTTATAGCAATGTTGTCAACAATAATAGGATCTAGTGAAGATTTATCTAAGCGCATATGATTTTGCACAGAGCCAAAAATAATGGCTTTTGTCTTGGAGATGTTTAAGAGCAAACCGTGTTATTTTGCCCAATTTACAACTGCAGCTGCATCACGATTTATTTTCTCAATAGCTACATTTATTTCACTTAGATTGCACCGGATATAAATTTGCAAATCATCAGCAAATAACATACCTAAACAATGTTTTAATACTTTCAGAAGTAAATTTATAAAGACTAAGAAGATGGTTGGTCCTGGAATCGAGCCCTGTGGTACTCCTGCTGTATTTGGTAAAAAATCTGAAGTCGATCCGTCGAGATTTATCACCGCTTGAGATCTATTTATACAGTAAAAGCTGTTTTGTAATCAAAAAGTAACATTAAGGTAAACTCTCCCTCATTTATTCTCTGACGAATATCGTCTGAAATTTTTAGTAATGCTGATTGGGTACTATAGTTTTTACGGAATCCGAATCGAATATCTTAAGTGACATAAATTTGCAACAGGTCTAGTTTTCGATGGGGAACTGGGGTGAGAAACTTTGCTTAACGGAACTATTAATGACGTTTTCCAAATTTCGGGGTAAGTTGAGGTATTCATTGAAAGATTAAACAGTGTTGTTAGAAAATGTATAAGAATGTTTGTGAAATTTTTAAAATAACTGAGAGAGAGACCATTGTAACTACGACCCTTTGTTTTATTTATGAACGATAGTATTGGTCGATGAACTTGAGTACTATCAATTTGATGAAAATTGAACTGAGGTATATTCGATTCATTATGAGTATCCAATATCGAGTTTAGTTCTGCGTCTAAGCAGAGTGAATGGTGGCAAGTCACAGAAGAGTAGTAGCTTATTAACTCTGCAGATGAAAAAATATTCAATGGAGAATTTTTCCTGTCTCTAACTAACCCTGATTTATGTAAAATTGACCAGATTTTATTCTTATCCTTAAGGTTTCTTAGTGTCCCTAAGTAGTAAGATTCTCTGGCAGCTTTTATTTCAGTCTTGATCTCACGCCGCATTTGCTTATACTCTAACATTAGTCTTTGGTTTTGATTTCTTTTTGCCCTTTTATATATTTCATCATGCAGTTTACAACTACTTTTGAGATCTTTAGATAGCCACGGTGCTAATTGTTTGGTTATAACTCGTGTGCGAAATGGAGCATATTTATTTAATATGTCGATCGTAGAATTTCGAAATGAACTTAGCATAATATCTACGTCGTTGCACGCAGAAGCCGAGAGTAGGAGATTTGTAATACTACGAGTTATACCTTTTTCTATAAGATTGAAGGGGCAATTTCTAAAATCTCGGAATGTGATTTCTTTATTTTCTGGCTGAAACGAGCTAGTTGCATAGTCGATGATTAGTGAGTCATGACAGTTTATGAATGGTACTCGTGATTTACTGTATGTACTGTACTTCGTCCGCACTGTCAGTTAGCATTATATCAAGCCACGTATTTGTATTTTCTTTATGGTGAGTTGCACCAAATGGAGGTAAAAAATAAGAATTTTCTATAATAAAATTTTTTAAATGTTTAGAGTAAAATGAATCACTTAATAGGTCAGAGTTTAAATCACCTGATATTACAATATTCGAATAGAGTGGTGCATACTTTAAAAGATCATCATATAAATTTGACAAAACTCGACCGCCTGGAGGGCGATATACTGATGCTAATAAAATACACGAGTTTTTATTAAGTTTAATTTCTAATAAGAGGTACTCTGGTGTATTTATGATAGATATTTTTGGAGCATTTTATACGTAAATGTATCTTGAATATAACAAGCAACACCTCCACCCTGTACATATTGCAGGCGACCGCCTTTTGAGGGAAGACCTCTGCCATTACGTAATAATAAGTAATTTTGGAGCTTACAGGATTTATCAGAGTCGGTGGGGATCAGCCATGATTCAGAAATGGATAGAATATCTACTTGTTAATTTTTAAGAAAAATTTCAATTTCTCCAATATGGCCCTTCAATGAATTTGCATTTATTTGTGCTACTCTTACATAAGATTTACTCTTCATTTGGTTTGATATAATATTCGACTGTGATTGTCAAACTATTTTTGCTAAGTCAGCTTCTGTAAGTATAGGCACGTACTCAGAAATTTTGTCAACAACTTGAGAAAATTTTTTAGAATTTGTTACCCGTCACTGCGCTTGACGCTTAAGTTTGTACACATAAGACGGTAATAATTCGCGTAAAAAGACTTTAGTGTTTTTGTAAATAGTAATGTCACATTCGGGAAACACAATTAAAGTTTTAATATCGCCCATTTTTGCTTTAGTCTCCAGAATATACTCTTTAATTTGTACGGCTATAAATTTGATTATAAAAGCAAATGTGACCGATTTATCGTTTAAATTTTGAGCACTTTGAGAGCCAGAAGCCGTATTTGGCGTATTTTTGGCTGGTGCAAATGGTCTACAATGAAGTATGTCCTGGGTTAAGTGAAGCATATTTAAATGGGTTAAAATACGCTTAACTAATTCGGTATATGGCATATCCGAAAGGGTATTTGGAAACCCACTAACTAGTATTTCAGCGGAGGGAGCACCAAAGGCATCAATACTTTTTATATTCTGAATTTCTCTATAAATATAATTATCATTAGCCTGAAGATTTTTAACCTGTCAAGAAAGAGTTTCGATGTCTGTTGAGTGCTGTGAGAGTAGTTCGGCATGTTTCTCCACATCCAAAGATAATTTTTCTAACTGTGAATTTACCGTGGATAATTTCTGCCCATTCGATAAAATATGAGCCATCATTTTTGAGATTTGTTCAGACGGACTAAGATTATTCCAATCTGGTGGTAAGAGGTCAGATACATTTTGGTTTATTGATTCGGTCGACTGCTTATTTTTATCTTTGTCTAAATGCTTTGCACTATCCCGCCATTGTGAAAAATTTCCAGGTGGAAAATTTAACTCAGATGACATATTTCCCTACAAGTTTGACATTGAGTTTACAGGACAAGGAACAGAATTTGAAGCGTTTTCACCAGAGCCACTCATGGAAAATTTGTCGCTGTTTGGTAGAGAGGGTGAAAAAATTATACCTCCTACACAGCAGAGTCGTGCAGATTTTGATTTTAAATAGTCGCGTGCACAGTTTGTGTGAAAATATCTTTTGCAAATTAAGCAAGAAACTAAAGCCTTAGATATATTTCTTTTACATTTTGCACACTTGACCATTTAAGTAAGACTATAGTGCTGTAATGAGCTTAAACTAATATGTACGTTAAAATAGTCTAATTTCTAACTGAAGTGATGTTAACTGGACTAAAGTTATCTTAAAGTTTAGTTGAAGACAACCACAGAATAACTGAATGACATGTTAACTGGGTTGCGACTTTCCGATGCTAACTGAGGTTTGACGCACGTGGATGAGGTACACTAAAACTGTTACCCCGATACACGCAAAACGGCACTATGAAGTATTACCCGAACAAGATAAAAACTTTCCTCGAAAATGGTATAGCCTTGCACCGGCGCACGAGAATAATTGAAAATAAAACGCACAATTTGCATGATCGCACATTTAATTATAGTCACCCTAGCACAAAAATGTCACTCAACGTATTTGATGAGTAGATGTGACGCGCTGAGACAATGTGCTATACGAAGAGCCTTGCTGCCTCTGATGTGTAGTGCGGGAAGCACGGCGGTTTGTGCCATTTGTGGAGCGATGCCAGGATGAAAAGGATAGTCAGACAGACGGTCAGCTCCGTCTTCACTGCTACATGAAGATGGACGTCGTCCGCTAGATAACCTCAGACGTTTACGTAGCAAACAAATTCGGGTATCCCTGGCTCAAATTAACAAGCCGTGCCAATATGCTCGTAGGGCGCAAGAGCCAGCGAGATCCTCACTTGCGTGCAATAAGAATTTACACTTGGGGGAGTGTAAAAATATGTTATAAATCGGGTTGGAAAGTAAGCGTAACGGCTAAACGTGCGATTTATATGAACTAACCAGAGAAAGAGAGAGAGAGAGAGAGAGAGAGAGAGAGAGAGAGAGAGAGAGAAAGAGAGAGAGAGAGAGAGAGAGATAGTACTGCCACTTATATTGTAAATACAAGTAAGTTATAAGCCAATATTTCGCTATCTTATTTCTGTAGTAACGCCTATTTCCTACCTCTATTCTATATATATTTTTTAAAACATTCCTACGCATGCACGAGGTTCTAGCCAGCAGTGCCCGTGCATGGAACTCTCCTTCCCATCTTAAAACTATATCTCAGAGCCGTTTAGCAGTACAAAATATAGTTATCCTTTCTTTCACCAGCCTATTTCCTCTAGGAAAGATGAACTAATTCTTATCCCGCGCTATTACGCGAAAGCGCAGGCCCACAGGGGAGAGTAAAATATGAGTTAGGTTAACTGCAAAAAGAATTATACTTTATTAATTCTTTGTCATACATATTTTTTACATATTAGTACATATTATGTATATATCACATTTTATTAATTCAAGTAGTTTATGCGTTCACGACAGGCAGCACCTTAGGGGGGTGGGGGTAAGACTAGAGGATCTTGAAGTTCAGCTTGTTGTGCTATTGAATATCTTGTGGGCCACGGCTCCTCCTATCAGGAGAGTATGGTGGGTATGTGAATGATATTAGTCATCCCCGTTGTTATGGCGATGGCTCCATTGATGTCGGGATTGTCGTATTTGGTAAGTTTGTTTTTCACACGCTCGCTCCAAGTTCGTCTGTGCCCTGGCAACCTGGCGACCAAGTCCGGTCACCTTTAAAAAGGTCACCAAGGAGTCTAATGATAGCTTTTGACCTGTAGAATACGCCCCTAAAGCGGTTACAAAAGTTCTAGTGCGTACGTGTGGTTTTTTACGCAAAAAGTGACCCAATTACCGCTATTTTTTACTCTAATTAAAATAACTCGCTAAATATGGATTTTATCAAAAACAGTAACTGTAACAAAATTGTTTAAAAGTAAATTTTGCATAGGATTAGTAGGTTTCAAAAGTCAAAAATCAATTATTTTTTCAAAATGGACGTTTACGGTCAAAAACTCAAAAAAGTTCGGGTATTTATAAATTACGTTAAAAGAAGTGTTCAGTTTTATCAATGATATCTCTATGGGTATTTAAAAATTTGAGCCGGGTCTGATTTCCAAATTTCAAAATGGCGGGATATTGCAGCGTTGCTTGTGCAACATTTTGGATTCGCTGCCACGTTTGTCACTCTGGAGACTTTTTAACGTAACTGGTGGAAAATTAAAGGTATACTTTATGCATACTGTGATGGTTTTATTGCTGATGCAATTATTGTCGCATTCACTTCTAATACGTGACAACTTCTTTTCGGGCGAGAGCCACACATTTTACATGTTCAGTATTATAGCAAGCATTGGGGACAAAGAACAGTTGATACGAAGCGCACAAGTTGTGCGCTCGGTAAGTAGCAGAGAGAAACAGAGAGAAAGAGAGAGAAAGAGAGGGAGAGAGTTCACCGGCAGAGCCGTAACGCGCGAGATTGGGCTAGGTCAAGGCCGGCCTCAGATACGCGCAAGTAGTTCCGCTTCGCTTCTCGAACCGCTGGCACGTCCCGCGCGAAGACGCTCAACCTAGGCGCACAGACTGTACACGCGACGGCGAATACGTGAGCGAGCCTACGATTACGGCCGAGGAAGCGACCAGGGCGAGTGACACCTCAGGACCGACGACGAGCGAGCAGCTACGAGGCCAGGGCATCTCCTGTAAGTGCACCTCTCGGTCTCTCTCCCACGCGTACGAGCGAGACCAACTTCCTGCTCTCTTGCCTCCGTCGGCTTGTATCACGCGACACCGCGAGTGCCGCGTTAATTGTATTTATTTGTTCTGTTAATAAATCAGCAGAGCCTGAGCTGGCTAGATATGAAAGCGAGGAGAGATTATTTTATGGGGCTACTGCTTTATAAAGCGGTTGTTATGCGGCTGCCAACATATCTTAGTGTTCTCTTAAAAAAAAATCAGGCCAGGACTTCGGGTAATAGAGGTATGAAAGAGCTCTCAGTTCCGGGGTCGCGTACTGATAAGGGCTTATATTCTTTTGGGGTCCAGGGTGCACACCTCTGGAACTTGTTCCTTTGCAATGTAATGTGTCTGCCATCACTATGTAAGTTTAAAACGACGTTAGGTGGACACCTCAAGCAATTACACTGTCACAAGATTAAACAGAAGTGAGCAAAGTCATAAGCCTGCGGCCAATGCCAAACTGTTTGGGATTGTCTTCGTCCATTTCTGTGAAGTCCTAATTTATTTTAAGTGTTAAGTGTGCAGTGTGTTTTATACTTGACGCGATAGATCTACGTGCAATATAAATGTGTGTGTATATATTACTTCTTATCTATTTATTTTTATCTTATTAAGTTGACGAAACGTTATGTGATAAAACTGACTACATTATGTTATATTAGATATTATAAAGTGACGATCTGTGATAGCGAACCAAAACTCTTTAAAAGTGCGAATAATGACTAATAATGTGATGACTAATTTTCAGTATTTTAACTAAATTTACATACAGTTGTAAATTTTGTCATAGTTATGAATAAAAAGTATATCTATCTATCTATCTATCTCGAATGATCTAACCTGGGATGAATGCTCTCGACTGCTTCTACTTCCAGAAATTATTCTTCTTCTTGGTACCTCCGATGGTCTCGATCGAAGACTGCTTCTCTCTGTCCTCTTTCACTCGCTCCACTTCCGCTGCTCCTCCGTCTCGACCATCGCTATACTCGATCTACGAAAATGGAGTTCCTACCGTTGAGCGGGGGTCAGGAAACTGGTTTGCACCCCCGCTCTATCATTTCCCAAGCTGTTATGTTGCGCTATGCAAAGTGCATTGGTGCATTCTAAAAGCGGGACACCCGCTCTTCCGCATTCAACACAAAAAGTTTAGTTTTGTCCCATTGCCTAAACTAGATACTCAGTCCTCTGGTGACCTAATTGGTTAATCCCATAATATATCCTTTGTGGGAATTCCGCCGCTCTATGTCCTGCTCCACGGCACTCGAAGCAGGGCATATAAAGGGGTCGATTTCCCTGATTCCTGGGTAGCGAAGTTCCCGTCATTTGGCCACCTACTATTTCATCCGTAGCTACTGTTCCGTAATTCGAGCCACTTGACTCGAACTGGTTCTTTTGCCGTCCCGCTTGACCTCTCTGCTGATTCCATTTCGAGTTGTTGTTTCTCTGCTAATTTTGATTTTTATATGATGTGCTCTCATGGTTTTGTCAGTTTTGATGCCGGTTATTTTCATTCTTTTTATCTCCTTGCGCTCCATCAGCGTAATTGTTCGATATTGAAGCTACCATCTGTGCTTGCGGTACTACCTGCACTGCTGCGTGTACTGGGGTCTCTGTTATTGCTGCGACTTATGAGCTTCTTCCTGTATCTCCTGCTGATTTATACGTGAATCTGGGTCCTTCTTGATCGGTAGCGGCCACTTTATTCGGTTTCTTCTCGCTACCTGCCGGTACATACACTGCTCCTTTAATTTTCATCTTCTCTTTTGGCGGTGGTGGTTACCAGCGCTCATTTAAATCTTTATGCCTTTCGAACGCTCTACCGTAGTGTTCGATATCTTCTAAACTCCTTATCCGCTTATCCTCTCTATGGTCTCAGGTTCTGTGACTATCTCTCGAACCACTTATCTGGTTTCGGCTTTTGCAACTAGGTCTCCAGCTACTTCTTTGCTTTCGGTTTCTCCGACTATCTCTCGAGCCACTTCTATGATATCTGTGGCGTGTCCGTCTATCAATGTCCTCCGCACTATCATAGTTGTCGCCCCTGGACATCCTTCGTTCCCTACTGTCCCAAGATAACTCTCGTTGTTTCTCCCTTTGCCCGCGCTCTCGAGATGTGCCCCTTGGTGGAATTCTACATTTCTAGCGTTGGTTTCGCATGGGTTCCCTCTGTATTTTCTAAGTCCCTACTCGTGAAAATTCTTTAAGACCCTAGTCTTGAAAATTCTCTAATTAAAATTTTTGCGTTCACGGCTAAGTCCTACCGGGGTGATGTAAAACAAATTTATCCTTTCATTCATATTATTTGATTAGCATAGTCACACCATTGGCGCTATTTTACGATGTTGAATTTTGTTGTCCTGACAACTATCATTATTATTTTCGTAAGCGAACAAATGTTTTTCGATTTTTTCCCAAACTTACGATCTGCGCCTTCAACTCTTCGACTCTCACGAGGAGGTTCGCTGATCACCGCGTGGACAAAAGGGCGAAAGCCATGATGATCCACTTCGAGTACAGAAATAATTTTACCTTATTAATGTATTGAATTTATACTAAATTAATTATTCATGGCATCAGGCAGTAGATACTTAATAATTGATTTTAGTTAAGAATAGTTTGATATTTATTTTCTATAAATTATAAGTAATTATACAAGTAATAATCGTTCGGACAAAATCCCGAATTTATTCGTGACTAATTTCAAATCACCCAATTATCTCGTTATATTTAAGCCTAACGTGTTAGACATCCCTCAAGAATTGTACGTTATACTAACTCATACAAATAAACTACTATATTTTCTCGGGCCTACAAATTATAACTTCTCCAATCCGCAGTAATAATCTCTAATTTTTTTACACGTGGCCGGAACCTCAAGATGGCCTCCCTCAACCCTTGCCACACGCACCTAAAGCCGAACGCTAGCCGAAAAGTAAAATCAAATGGTCGACTGGCTCTGGAACCCTATCCTGGAATTAAACAAGATTAGTTCATGCAGTCTATTAGATTTTCTTAAAAATGATTAAATACCCAACGAGCAATCAGTTTGCATTTTATACTTTCTTGCCTATTGTCAAGAAAGTGTAAAATGGAAATTTCTTTTCATATTGAACAGAGATACTCGTGAAAAATCCTTAACGATAAACACAGTCCGCTAACACTCCTTTACCACACGTGAATTTTCTGGATAATACAGCAATAATCTGCAGCTGGAAATAAATTAGTAATTGGAAAACCACACCAAATAACTTTGAAGTACATAACTAATTCCTCGTAAACTACTCAAAATGCTGAGCGCTTTGTGGGCAAAAACTCACCAGTTATAATTAATTCACTCACGTCGAAGGAATCTTCAATCAAACAATTAAGATCTCCCCAAAACAAACTAGTATCGCCAAACTGCAAAAGCCGCTCGACCATCTCAATGGTGTCTTGAAAACTTCAGGTGCTCTAACCTCGAAAATAATATGCCAAAATTGCTGCTGAATAAAACGTTCTACTCGTGGAGCGGTCCAAACCAGATTGAGCGCAGGTCGGAAGAACTCTCGTCCTCCCCTCGTAGCATCCCCTGCGCTCCAGCTCCCTTTATTTTCCTAACTCGATTGTCTATCTCCTTCTTACCCACCTGTTTCTGTTGCTATAGGCCCAAACGCGATTTCCACCAAATTAGTAACCGGAGCTTAAGTACTACTCTAGTTTTTCCTATCATGCATGGCTTTAACTCAACGCGCTTAATTCAAATGTAAAAGAGCGCCCTCTATACGATGTTATTTTTCTGATAAGACTCCTCGTTACTCGACATCTATTGATAAGATAATGGCCGCTTGACTACGGTGGAACAGCCAGCAATACGCGTCAGGTATATTTGCCTGTTTCCACTGCAGCCAATAGCGTATTCATTATTCCGATCATTCCCGGTCGCTCATGCTGGTAGACTCATACGCGCGTGCGACTGTGTGCGACGTCAATGATGCAGACGCGTTCAGTCTGTTTTTCTCTTCAAGCGCACTTGCTTCTCCGCATTTCGCTCTACCTTCCTCGCAATCAACGGCTAGGTTACGGCCCCCTGGCCGCCACGTCTCTTTCTCGCTCAACTCGATCTCGACTTTTAGCCGCTTCCTCATGCTTCGTCAAGGGTGAAGCTATGCCGACGAGTTGACCTCCATCCAGGAGGAAGAAATGAGGAGGCAGGCCAGACCGAGGATCCAACCGGCACCTATGGAGGGAGGGAAATATGAGACATCCAACGGGGAACGGCTTTTTGGAAACGCCCGGGGGAAGGTATAGAATCTGTTCCGCTGGCATTCCGGGAGTTGACTGCGAGTGCAGCCACTCAGGGGGCCACCAGCCCCTACCGACCTCTTGGCGAATCCACCGCCCTCCTCAACCGGCGGTTCAGGCAACGGACCGGACCTTGTAACCGGGAGCTCAACTAGTACGTCCGACCGCCAGGACAGTGACATGGCTCGGGCGGCAGCCACCTGCCGACTACTCCTCCTCATGACCACTGACGAGGATCGAACGCCAGAGACCCTATGCTTCTTCATAGAGCCCCCGGCGATCCAAGAGGACAACGATCGAAAGGCGAGAGACGTTCGATGGTTAGCGTTGGCTATACTCCCACGGATTCCCCGGCGTAGGGGGGAAAGGCCCGGAAGCGCAGACAATGAGGGTGGGCAGAAGGCTACCATCGAACGGGCTCACAACCAGGGGGCAATTCCCCGCCACAAACTACCGCCCGTGGCCGAAGTGACCAGCGCGATGGAAGTAGCAAGTCCACCACCATCGAAGAAGAGCCCGAGAGGACCCCGAAGATGAGTTGACTATGGTGGATAGCGACAGGTAAAGGCGGATCGAGTTAAGGAAACCGATGTACAACTTGGTACCTGGGATAGACTTTTTAAAGATCGAGCCCTGGGGAGAGGAGCTCATGGAATGGGACATGGAGGAGGCGGCGGTCATACCGGCTCCCATTCAACCACCCATCGAATCTCCCGGAGAGGTGTTCCCACGGCTCCGGGGTCTCAACGGGAAACGGAAGAGGTATAATCCCCGACGTCATCTTGAAATGAACGATATTTAGTGAGGGATGGAGCACTCCCGATCTCCATTCCCTCTACTAGGTCCAGCTCAACTCTCCATAACAGTGGAACCAGGGTAGTCAACCACTGGGAAGATGACTGAAGGACCGAGAGAATCTCCAGAGAGGACGTTTCTGTGACTCGAGCAACCGGATCCGAAAGTCGCTACCATGGTACCAAATTCGGAGAATTACTCGAGATCCCTACATTATCGCACCAAGACCGGTCGCTGGATTCCTGTTTCAACTGCTGGTAAGAGGGTCACATCCGCAAGTATTGCCCCAGGCCACAGGTGAATAAATTTTGTTATAACTGTGGTCGTAGGGGCAACACATTGTTGAATTGGGATCCAATTGGCCCCGGGTAGAGGCGGATCCAGACCATCGAGTTGAAGGCCATAGTGAGGAAGGATAGTTTGTTTCAGGATACCGTCGAGGAACAGCCCAATCGCGGAAACCAGCACTCTCAGGATAAACGAGCATTGGATGAGCGGCGCCGACAATTAGTCTAGGCGCGGGCTCTCCACCAACAGCGGTAATGCAAGAGAGAGCAACGCTCACAGGAGGAGTCCCGTTTACTACGAGAGCGACGGGCACGGGAGTGAGAGGGCCCCAGCAAAAGAAATGATCGAGCGAGAAGGAATCCTGAGATGACGTCCAGAACGCGGAACGACGCAAGCGAGGCATCGCCGCATTATTCAACCCAACCAGCCCCAATTACCGCGCAAGAACGATCCATATGGGATCGGGTCCAGGGAAATGAAACGTTGGTGGTGACAGTGGGACCCCCACCACAGCCTGCAGCACCGACCCCCCGCATCAGACGATCTAGATGGGACTGTCCTCCGGGGGTTACCACAGGAGATTCCACCGCAACATCTTCAACCACGAGCGAAGCAGAGGGGTTGAGTGTATTCGATCGGAGTATTGTCCACCTTCCGGTGGACAAGCAAGACTTTCTCCTCCAAGAGTGGGGGGGAAAACCCCGAAATTGACATGTATCTAGTTCAAGGGAGTGCGGGTGGGGGGGGGGGGGGGGTAGAGAATATAACTGTTTAACCACATATAAGATTATCTTATTTATTCCCTAATTCAATTAAACCGATATCATAAAACTCCCTACTGATAATTCTCTTATGATATTAGATGTGCGATCTCACATTAGAACTCAGATTAGAAAACATTAAATTATGACCGATAATCGCAGCTGATTTCTCATGCATTTCCACATACGACTTCTCAGGTAAGAATTGAAAAAATTTATATAAACAAAAAAACCGCTGTCAAATCATTCGCGCTTAGATTCCTCAAACTAACTTAATTGTTCCAATATGAAATTCTTTGTTCTAATAAATTAATTTTAAATTGCTATATCTCTTTCTAAATAATTCTTCATAAAGGGTGTGCTTATTTATCAATGATGGTTCGATAAAAGATAATTGTTTTACTAAAATTACAGAGCGATAGCTAATCACCCTTATCAAATCAATTTTCTCTCTATACGTAATTTATTAAAATTATTTAAATATTTAAATCAGATTTTAGATCAGATTTTAATACGTAGATTCACTGAATTCGTAATTATGGAAAATTTTGAACGATTTGCCATCATGGGTTTCCGAGATATACTGTTTAAACTATAACTAACTTTTTCGTGAAGTTGACCCTACTGCTATCTGGTTGACGTGATATCTCCACTTTGAAGAAGCTGAAAGCAAAAAAGTGGACGGGTTATTAAAAAATAAGTTTTTCGCTATAGCCAGTAGCTCAATAAACAAAATTTGATGAAAAATAACAAAATGGCAATTGCAAAAAAATGTCGAAATTTTCAAATGTCCGCCATTTTGTTATTTTTCATCAAATTTTGTTTATTGAGCTACCGGCTATAGCGAAAAGCTTATTTTAATAACGGGTCCACTTTTGTGCTTTCAGGCTCTTAAAAGTGGAGATATCACGTCAACCAGATTGTAGTAGGGTCAACTTCAGGCAGATTTTACATACAAAACGAAAATAAAAAATATATTTTATAAGTGCGAAACCTCTTCTTTTATGTTAAAAAGTTTAAATATTTTAAATAAATTTTTCTATGAAAAAAAATTATTGAAAATGATTGCTGAGATCGTAGAGTGACCACTTAATGCATTTATACTAAATCGATTATAATATTTATAATATACCAAAAAACTCGTAAAACTGAAACTCAAAAATCCAAAAATCCAAAAATTGTTCTAAAAGAAAACACGAGTTGATGATTTTTTTAATTTCTTTTTTAATTTAGAACATTCATGAAAGAACTAAACTAAATGAGCCATATTTGGTAGAAAATGACCATACCATTATCGAGATATAAGTGATCAATAAAAAAATTTGAAAAATATGTATCCTCAAGTATCTCAAAATATAAAGGTCGTTGTGATCTGGACAAAGAAATTGTTCAAGAAACTTTTCGAAAGTTTCAGATCAAATGCTGCTGATTTACTCAAATATTGGCAACTGAATAAAATCGATTTTATTTACAAAAAGTTTTTTTTCCCGTCAACAGCAAAAGATAAAAGTTAAAAGAATTTACAGAATATTCTTCATCAAATTACTAATCACCTCAATTTTCTTTTAAATTTTCCTTCTTATATTTCGTGAATAACAGAAAAAGGGAAAAAGCAAAGAATTTCGGGTCGGAAAATATAGGTAATTTTAAGCTCTTTCAATGCACTATCACTAATTTGGTGATATTATTTCTGAGGTATCAAAAAAAAGCAAAAAACTATAACTCAAGAATTGAAAAACCGATAAAATAATAAAAACGCAATAAAAATTGTGGATTACTAGAGATATGGTGCTACACTATGAGGAAGCAAAATATATTTATATATATGTGAGTGCGTATATATACACATGAAGAATAAGTGTTAGCGTTTTTAGATGAGTGTGCGTGTGCGCGTGTGTGCGTGTGCACGTGTGCGCGTGTGCGCGTACATCTGTACGTGTGTATGTGAGTGTGTGTGTGTGTGCACGGGTGCGTGCATATGTATATATATATTTATATATACCTTCGAGTTCTGGGACAGATATATATATATATATATATATATATATATATATATATATATATATATATATATATATATATATATATATATATATATATATATATATATATATTGTTACGTGGGTTTAAATAAGGCGAAATGATGAGGTCGAGTTATTCACACATACCAATTAAGGTACTTGATTCTGCGGTGGTTGGGGTGTACTGCGGAAGAATAAGGCAAGGAGTCCGACTGCTTATCTCTAGAGAGAGATCCAGAGGGCACTATGCGGTGTGTCTGCCCGACCTGAACTGGCGCAGGATTCGCTCTTAGCGCGTCGCGAAGCCGTCGCGCAAAAGCAAGTAAGCAGCATCAGCATACAAGCATTCACGCGCGCGTCTTTAGCTTGCTGGCTCACGATGCCTGCGTCAGCGAGCACGGATGTTAGGCTACGTCCATGACACGTTCGTTGATCGCACGTCGACGCCACGGCGACGCAAAATACACGTGTCTAAAATACGCTTATGTATTCATATGAAAACATATGTAATTTGAAAATTGAAATTCTAATGTGAAAATTTTAAATTGAATATTATTTTATTAAATTTAAAAATTATGTTAGAAAATGTTCAACTTGAGAAATTACAATTCCAAGCTTAAAATTTTAAAAATTGAATTCAATATTGTTGTATTAATTTTGAAAGTTATGTTAGAAAATATTCGCCAGGATAAAATCTAAACTTTAACTGAAAATGTATGTTTATGAAAAGACTCATATAAATTCATATAAGAAAATATAGAACTTGAAAATTGAAGTTTTAAGGTAAGACTTAAAAATTGAATTTACTGTTACTTCATTAATTCGAAAGCTATGCTAGAAATATTTGTTAGGACAAAAATTAAATTTAAATGGCAATGTGGGTGTTGATCTTGTACTGTTGTTTTGGTGTCTCCTGAAGTGTATTCAGATAAATGTGTCTCTCTCTTCCTTTTAAACATACAACGTAGATATTTCATAAGAATCTTGCTCACACTTGAGGTGAGCTGTTTCCATTGATTATAAGATTAAAACTACAAAAATAATTATTGAATACAACATAGAAATTATATAAAATTATTACTCATATATGAGTTGAGATGTTTTCGTTGATTATGAGATTAAAATTACAAACTAGTAATGCGGTACAATGTAGAAATTATTATTAACATATGTATGATAGGAGTAGCTTATATATCAAAATATTTCTAGAGTGCGTTATTAGTCTAGAGTAAATAATATTGAAGATTGGTACTTAATAATGAATTAGATTTGATCTTAAGCGATTAAATAAGAAATGAATATTTTTTTAAAACTTCTCCTCGCAGTCTCACTGCTGCTGTGCTGGTCTCTCCTCGCACCCTCACTGCAATTATGAAGCTGGCAACAGCACATTTCTGGGCTCCATCTCACCCGTTATCAACCGCATGGCTATCGTTGGGAAGCCCAAGTCCTCCTTTGAAATATACTGCATCCTCCGCGTACCTGTGAACCATTCGACTAGATCCAGCCTTGCTACCTCGAATATCTGCATAATTTGGCGAATTTAAATTTTGGGCTTATATTGACTGAAAATGACAAAAGATACGTTCAATGTATTGGACCTATATTTTTTTAAATTATAATATTTAAAAATTTTATATGATATTTATTGATTCTAATAATTTGGAAACCTTAGTTATACTGCTTGAAGATACTCAGAGAATTTATTAGCTATTTGACATTTAAGCTCCATTTAAAATTTTTTCTGCAACCGTATTTATTCTAATAGCTGGAAAGTGGTTAAATTGTGATATCTAAAATTCCAAAGAATTTCGTGTAGATCTTCTGACGTTTAAATTACTTTCGAAATTTTCCATATAATACTATTAATTTCAATTATTGAAAAATAGTAAAATTAGGATATTTAAAAATACTAAAAGATTTCGTCAGATACTGTAACATTTAAGTTACATTTGAAATTTTGTATACGAATGAATTAATTTTAATAGTTAAGAACAGTAAAATTATGATATATAAATTGCTAAATGATTTCGTTAGATATTTTAACATTTAAGTTACATTTGAGCGGTTGTATTATTTAAGTTTAATTAAAAGTTGCAAGGTTTAGAAGGGAATGGTCTATTAAGAAATAATATTTTGGTAAATGCGTAGCTGATTAATGTCTAACCTTGTGACGGGTAATGGTACCTCGTCATATACTCTCTCTCTCTCATACAAGAAAACATGTAATAATTATTCAAATGTTACCGGCATCATCAGCGGTGGCATGAGATAGGGAAGGAGCCGGTGAGTAACGAGAGAGAAAGAGAGAGAGAGAGTATAGGTAGGCCACGGGGGGGGGGGGGGCACGGGATAGAAAGCCGTGACATTAGGCAGAAACGCTTGAACCTCGGAGAGAGCACGTCGTAGGTACCGCGGGTGTATTCGAGCTTCAAAAATATTGTGTGCTCCGGAGCAATCGTGCAAGACTCGCCCCAGCGAACTACCGAGGGCCGATACATCACCATTGCGACAGCGCAGGGATCTTCGCAGCCGAGAAACATTGTGAGTGCCTTTTCGACTCAATACTCTCGTTATCTCTTTCTCTCTTTTTCGTGGCATCCTCCCTACCGGCGACTAGCCTGCGAGAGCGCACGGGCATCGACCTGTACGCCTCTGTACCCTATCCATATTCTAATATAATATACATGGTATTTTTAATAAATCTCTCGAGTTGTCCTTGGTTCTACCTTCCCCACATATTATTCATGCTCTGACCACCATAATAATATATTAATATATCGCGGGTTTGCTCCGGGTTAAAACCCCGTTATAACCTTTAATATAATCATGCTATGTTGTACTACAGGTAGTACTGCAAAAAATGATATAAGACAATTACTAATTTTTTGATTCATTAATAACAAAAAAAACTATTTTTGTAAAAATAGAGAGAAAATTTTTTTTCTATATACAAAAAATGAATAAAAATGGATAAAAAATAAATTTTTATGTGCGAAATAAAAGAATTTTTATGAAAAAACTTTTTTACAATATAAAGAATCATTATCTAAGGTCGTTGTAAAAATTTCAAGCAGTATAAGCATTTTTTCCCAACGATATGGTAGATATGGGAGAACGGGGTAATTCCGGTTACCGGCTAATTTCGGTCACCCTTATTTTTAATAATCTAACCATTTTTAGGTAATAATTCGAATAGTGTATCAAACGCAATTGAAAATGTAATTACTCGAATGTCCAAGCAACCTTCTATTCAGTTTTATTACGGAATTATATACAAGCAAAGTTTAGGCCTACATTTCTTATAAGAAATCTAGTCTATAAATAAGTTTTTATCCATATTATTTGTTACATTATGCAATTATTTTTAGCAACTTTATTAATTTGAAAAATCTAAGAATACGAAGTAGTGAATAAAAACGAGTATAAACCTATTGCTTTTTTGTCATTTCAATTTAAATTACTGAGCAGAATTGGGGTAATCCCGGTCACAATATTATTTATATAACACTGTCGAAAGTAAGGCTAAGAAAACGTTTCGCTGCGCTCTCAGGGCAGGGTAACTTTGCTCAAGTGCTTTTGATTGAACAGTGACTATGTTATTACATATTTCACTGTGTAAGTGCGAATAATAATTCGATAGATCATATAAAGGTTCATATAATTGATTTAAAGAAATTTTTCACCTATGAAAGTAACTTTTTAATAGTGACCGGAATTGTACCAAGGCTGACCGGTATTCCCTTTAATGTGGGGTAAATCCGGTCAAAATGCTTTTCTTCTATTTCGACTTATAACTTCGATATCTTAAATTTGTATATTAAACCAATAAGAAATATTTAAAGTTAATGGTTTGAACTAACATAATCATTATTTAAAGTTAAAAAACAGTTTCAACGTGGAAATAACAAGCACATTTGCTTAGGTGACCGGCAATACCCCATTCTCCCCTAACAGAAAATTCATATATTCATCTAAACTAAAAAAAAAATTTTTTTTTAATTTTCTAGTTAATGAGCTTACTAAGTGAAGTAAAATGTTAGAATTGTCTAGTTACTATTTTTATTAACAAATATAATTTCATTTTAGCTCTTTGCCTTCATTTTCATTTTTGCGCTCGAACCTCCTTAAAATAACTTGCTACATATGAATTTTATAAAAAAATGTAACTCTAATAAAATTGTCTAAAAGTAAATTTTACATAGGATTAGTAGGTTTCAGAAGTCAAAAAAACAATTTTGTTTTTAAATGGACATTTAGGGTCAAAATCTGAAAAAAGTTAAGAAGTATTCAATTTTGTCAATAATGCAAGTTAAGATACCTCTATGGGTAAATTGCAACGTTGGTTATGCAACATTTTGGATTCGATGTCACATTTGTCGCTCTGGAAACTTTTTACGTAACTGGTGGAAAATTAAAGGTATTAACAGGTACTTTACGCATGCAAAACTAAAAAAATTTTGTCTTAAAATTACCTTCTTTTTTACCTAAATCCTAGTACCTAAATAATGCGATTAGTGAATTCGAATATGGTTAAAAAACATAAATTAAAAAAAAACATTAGGATTTGATCAATAGGAGTCGAGATAATTATTTTGGCCAAACTGACGATTACAGACGACCTAATTAATATTTTTATTTGAATCTTGGTGTGGTAGTAGACTTTATACTCTAACAGCTGTTATTTTTTAGATCATTTTGAACAACCGGTTCATTAGAAGTGACCGTGGAACAGAGCTATGTCGTGTGGAGTAGCTAAATGAGCAGCCAGCGGAGCAACCAGCGCGCTGCCCTGCTTAAAAGGGATCAGGTGGTTTATCACGTGATAATCGCGTGATATAATGAAACAAAATATCACGTGTTGAAAAGGAAGAAAATTAAATTCTGAATCAATTTGAGTTCTCATATAAAGTATCACATAAATGTCAGGCAAAAATTATGGCATATTCATTAGAAATTGTCACGTGAGTTATGAGTAACATTCATGTGATATTTTATATGAATCTCAAAAAGTTTCAGAAATTAATCCTCTCTCATTTAAACACGTGATGTTTTGTTTCATAATATCACGTGCCCATCTCACGGTCCACTCTCGCGCGACGTGTGCACCAGCCTTCTACCACCCACGTGTCGTGCCGCCGTGGTGGTATTGTTTTTTAAAAAAAATTTTACTTTTTCATTGTGATAGCTTTATGTTATGAGTTTATGTGGCCGCGCGGACCGTGTATAACGTAACGCTGTACGTACAATCGGTCCGCAAGTGCAAGGCCGAAACTCTACTCGCGTTTGCTTACCAGCTCGCACGGCGTCGGCCGTGCTTTTATTTGAAATATGAGGACTCGGCTAGCTGCAGCATGCTCACCGAAGGTGCGCCAGCGGAGGCGGCGGCAGTCCAAATGACAGGAGATTTTTAAGTAAAGAAACGCCGGAAGTTTCAGTCGAACTTTAACACCGATTTATTAACAGAACAAATAAATACAATTAACGCGACACTCGCGGTGTAGCGTAGTGCAAGTCGGCGGAGGCAAGAGAGCAGGAAGTTGATCTCGCTCGTACGCGTGGGAGAGAGAACGAGAGCTGAACTTGCAGGAGATGCCCTGGCCTCGTAGCTGCTCGCTCGGCGTCAGTCCTAGAGTGTTGCTAGCCCTGGTCGCTTCCTCAGCATACAGTCTGTGCACCTAGGTTGAGCGTCTTCGCGTGGGACGTGCTGTCGGCTCGAGAAGCGAAGCGGAACTACTTGCGCGTATCTGAGGCCGGCCTTGTCTAGTCCAATATTGCGAGTCGCGGCTCTCTCCCTCTCTTTCTCTCTCTTTCTCTCTGCTACTTACCCAGCGCATAACATGTGCGCTTTGCATCGACTGCTCTCTGTCCCTAATGCTTCCTATAATACAGAATATATGGACATACATGTAAAATGTGTGGCTTTCGCCCGGAGAGTCATTGTGATGTTTTAGATGTGCATGCGATAATAATTGCATGAGCAATAAAACCGTCACAACTCCCCTCCCCCAGACGCTGGATAGCCGACTAGGTGGTCCAGCTCTGCATAATCTCCGGCTATACGAACGACTTATGAGCCAGAATAAAAAGCAAAATTAGTAAATATTAGGCCGCCATGATGTTAAGAACTTTCAAGAATTTTTACAATTCGCAATGGACGCAGAGCATAGGGATGGGCCGAATGGGCCGAATGGGCAGAGAAAGCAGCCACTGGCCGCCGATCAATCTTTGGTGCCCGAGGCGTCATTCAAGCCGCTCGCGGGGAATAAGGCCACGGTGCCACCGAGTGTGGCTGGCATACAGTCACTAGACTCGACTACACTAACAGCGGCTGCTGAATAAGCGGTAGAGAATCAGATGAAAGAGCTCTCGCCCCCCAACATTGGAGGAAAGAACTTCCAAAACCGTCATCGAAATAAGCCTACAAAAACATGGCAAAAGCCGGTCAGTCCGAAACCGGATAACAATCCGAAGTAGAGTGACACAATCGTACCTAGAAGCAGCACTCCGGCCGCGGAGCCAGCTGTGTTAGCTGAGCCAAGTAGTAAACCAGGCTCACCGAACTCGAGCCGGAGAAGGTCGAAGAAATACTGCTTCGCCTGCCAGCTACCCGATTATACGCGGTTCACATGCCCACAATGCCCAGGAAAAGAGAAACGGTGCGAGCAGTAGAGGCCCCTACTAGCTCCGTAGAACCGCCCAGGGCCTCGGAAGAACCGCAGAAAACTGAATGCAGCCAGGGCACCACCTCTGCTAAGACAAAGGTAGAGTGATTAGCGGCGAGCAACGTTGATCTCGACGGAGACTCCCGCTGTTGGCTGCAGGCTGGAATCGGCGGGTTTCGAATCCGAGCACTGTACGATCCAGGAGCAACACGTATGTTTATTGGAACCGTTGGTCTACAAATTGCAAGCGCTTGTGGAATCCCAGTAACACCTGTTAGTGGGAAAAGCCCGCGCGTAGCCAACGGCAGCCTGTCGCCCATCACTGACAAAATCGAAGTACCCTTCGAGGTAGCGGGAGTAAGCAAATATCTGGCAGTTCTGATTATGCCAGAGCTGAAAGACGACTGTTACCTGGGCCCGGATTTTGTACGTGCATTCGAAGAACGGTTAAACCCGCACAAAGACACACTAATTGTCGCTAACTCGGACGAGATAGTAAAACTCGAGATAGTCACGACCCCTGTACTGAACGGCGCTCCCCTTGCATCGATCGGCTTGGCGGATATCGACACAGGCGAGCGGAGAATACTCGAAGAATTACTCGATAGAGTTATATCAGACAACAAAGGACCACTTGGATCACGAATCTGGTAGAGTATGACCTCCGCGTCGACACCTGTCGGCCGATCAAGCAAAAATACTATCCTGTTTCCAAATGGATAGAAGAGAAAATGCACGCTCAAGCAAGATGCTTGGAGAGGGGATTATTGAGCGCTCAAACAGCGGCCGGTCAAGTCCGGTCGCAATGACTAAATAGGCTAATGGTACATACCGTTTTTGCATAGATTACCGTAAGATAAATGTGGTGTCTAACACGAGTGCCTACGCCCTTCCATACATGGATACGATTCTGAGTAAGTGACAACGAGTAAGGTACATCCCAACAATCGACCTTATCAGTACGTACCACCAGATCAAGGTTAAAAAGGAATGCTGAGCGATCACAGCATTTACTGTGCCGAGCTTGGGCCTATTCCACTGGAAGCGCCTCCCATATAGCTTATCGGGTTCGCCGGGATGTTTTCAGGAATTGCTCGATTCTATAAGGGGTAACACCACTGTAATAACGATAAAAAAACGTTTCTTGGGGTATTTTTTTAATGGAAAGAAAGGTTATAACAAAATAATATTTGAATATATTAATAGTCTAATATTATAGTATTATTAAAAAAAATTGAGTAAAAAAAATACAAAATGGGTAATTTATGACCGATCTCTTGAGGCCTCTTGGATCGGAAGCGCTCCGCGGCACGCAGTGTACCAATCGCACATTTCAACCTGGAACAAAAAAAATCCACTTATTCTTGATGTTAATAGCTGAATCAGGTAGGGAATTTTGAAAATATTGATTTTTGCAAATTTGGCAGTGAATTGAAAATAAATTATAAATTGTCCATCCCATATACTAAGTTGTCCTCTTGGACCCCCGGGGGCTCTATGTAAAAGCATAGGGTCTCTAGGATTCGATCCTCGACAATGGTCATTGGAAGGAGTAGTCGCTCGAGCCATGTCGCTGTCCTGGCAGCGGGACGTACTACTTGAGATCCTGGTTACGAGGCCTGGTTCGTTGCCTAAAACACCGGTTGAGGAGGGCAGCGGATGCGCCAAGAGGTCGGTAGGGGCTGGTAGCCCCTGACAAGGAAACCACCCGAGGTGTACCTCACCGATTTTCTAAACCACCCTTAAAATTTCCCCCCCAAAAACAGATTTTTTTTAATATCTCAAAAACGAATTGAAATTTTCCGATGAAACCAACGTCAATTTGTTTCTTATAAAAATGCACTTCTGTGGTAATCGCTTTCACTTTGAAGGGGTGCATCTTTTATTTTTTATGAGGCTATATATGACTTTTTTTTGTTTTTTCTTTCATCAGAAATTTCTTAATTAACCGAATCATATAAAAATTCGTTCTATTATAAACAATAGCAAAATTAAAAGTTGACCGGTCCCGGAAATTTGAAAAAAAAATTGTTTAAAGGGGTAACTACCCCCTAACACGAGTTTTCTGACATAGGCCTTAATGATTTACTTAATTTTGTAATATATTGTAAAACATGAAAAAAACATAACAAATATATACCTACATACTTATACGACCATTTGAGGGATGAAAAACACCCTTATATTTAGACCCCAAAAATCATTTTTCTTTAATATCTTAAAAACGAATTGAAATTTTCCAATGAAACCAACGTCAATTTATTTCTCATAAAAATGCGCTTCTTTGGTAATCGGTTTCACTCTGAAGGATTGCACCCCTGTTTTTTATAATGGTAAATGTGACTTTCTTTCGTTTTCGTCTCCAGAATTTTCTTAATTAACCAAATCTTATAAAAAAATGTTCTGTTATAAACAATATTGAAATTTAATCTTGACCAATCCCGGGGTTTAAAAAAAATTATTTAAAGGGGTTACTACCCCCTAACACGAGTTTTCTGACATAAGCCTTAATGATTTACTTAATTTTGTAATTTATTTTAAAACATGAAAAAAACATAACAAATATATACATACATACTTATACGACCATTTTAGGGATGAAAATCACCCTTATACTTCACCCCTGAAAAATCTTTTTTCAATAATATCTGAAAAAGAAATTGAAATGTTCCAATGAAACCAACGCCAGTTTATTCCTCATAAAAATGCGCTTCTGTGGTAATTGCTTTTACTCTCTAGGGTTGCATCCCTTGTTTTTTATAAGGGTAGAGATGCCAATTTTTCTCCAGAAATTTTTTAATTTGTTCAACCTTATTAAAAGTCCGTATACTATAAACGATATTGATGTTTTTTTTGTAAAGGACGCTTTTTTGCTTTTATACGGAAGGTTAGATACATTATTTTATCTAAAAATAAATTTGATTTTCTTTTTAATAAATCTAAATTATCATACAAACATGTAATTTTTTTGTAAACAACGCTAATTTACAATAATCCACCTTCGTTAAAATAAGTGTACCATATTATTTTGAATTAGTAATATTCCACCTATCGACCACACATCCCTCCGCCCATATCGAACTTAAACAGTATCACGAGACCCTACCCGACTACAAATTGCCAGTAGTTGAGTTTTACCTTGTGTATCCCTACCGCATGCACGCATAAATACTTGTATGGAATTTCCGTTTAGTGACCTTGCTTTTGCTTGTTAATTATATTATTTTTTTTGTTTGTTTGCACCTTTAATTCCACTTAACAAAATTTCCCAGTCTTCTTAAATAATAGTAATTTGAGAATTTGTATGAACAAAAAGATTATCATCGTGGTTGTTGTTAAATATCTTAAATTAATAAAGTTTGTCTGGATCTATTTTTGTCTATTTAAAGAAAAACTCCTAGTAACATTTATTGTTTTTATTTATATCGAAATCATAAGAAAGTAAAAATTTTATTTTTCCCTCGTAAAAGATTTTTTTCTTAGGAAAACAACTCGAATTTTCTTCTTAATATTAGTTTTTGAACCCTTCCACCCAATATCGTACTTCATCGAAACCCACAATGTACCTTTTTACCCAATATATTTCTGCTTGCATACCACAGACCCGCTTACGCTTAGACAATCGTAATACTTCGTTTCAATTTTTGTTTGCTTTACACACTGCTTATTAAAAATTTTTCCTATTGTTGCTTACCTTCGCTTGATTTTAAAAAAATTATTTTTTTCTCACTCTATTTGCTTGAGTTATTGTTGTTTTTTCTGCTTTGTTCATATATTCGTTTTTTATTGTTTTTTTACCTTTTATAAACAGCATTAAGCTGTGAAATTATAAAAAAAAACAACTTCTGAGAAATTCGGTAGGATAGCAAACAAAAGTGAGCTAACTCGTAACTTAACGAAACGTACCTCCCCCCCCCCCCCTATACAACTTAATTACCTGAGATGGACCCGTCAAAGATTAAACAAATCAATTTAGAGAGGGCTCGTATAATAGAACTGTTTAATACTTATTCGGATGAATTGGTTGCAAATAGTCTACAACAATGAGGCTCAATAGAGAGTGCACGCGATCACAACAGCTTAACCGATTAGTACGATTTGACCTGCGAAGGCTATTCGGTAACCAAGGGGCTACGTGAAACCCAGAAATAGATAATGCCACTGAACGAGGGAAGAATCCCCGTCGTTGGATACGGAAGATATTCTCGTAGAAGCAGAGGAAACCTCAGGTAGGATGAAAAATAATAGTGAGGGTACCTTCATTGAAACAGCCTTGAATGAGGGCCACGAGGGGTTACCATTAAATAAAGGATCGAACCCCGTTCATAGTACCCCGAATATTGGGACGGGACATACCCCGCCGGGACCTCAACTACCAGAAACATCTATAGAACCTATAGGGCTTCAAGGAGCCCATCAACAAACTACTCTCAGCTTCCAAGAATTGTCCACTATTGTCGAATCAAGTGAACCGAAAAACAGTACAGATGATGATGGCACTACACCGATTACACCATAAAATCCGGTAGGAGCAACGGGGGGCGGGGCTATACAAGAACAGCAATTAGGAGGCAGAGATTCATTAAGGGAAAACCCAAATCATCCAACAGTCGGTAACAATGTAGATCCGGCCTCGACAATCCACAACCCGCAGTATTCGCAGGCAAATCTAAATCATCCGATAGGCGGTAACAATGTGGATCCGGCTTCGACAAAGTACAACTTACAATATTCGCAGGCGAACCTAAATCTCGGGGGGACTCAATTTCCACCTTTACAGGTAGCTGGCATGCAAGAACATACCAGAGAGGCAATGGGAAACATTTCGCCGAATTCCCCGCCCATAGCTGCACCATTAAGCAATTCTACGCTATATACCCAAAATCCACCAATGAACCTAACACAAGATACATATCCTATCGCACAAACCCTCCAACTTTCACAAATAGTGAACTACCCTACCGAACAAACCCGTCAATATCCACAAATACCGATTAACCCTATCATCGACCCCGGCCAACCTACACAAATAACTAATTACCCTACCTACCAAACCCACCAACCCCCACAAATGTCACCATACCCTACCATCCAAACCTCCCAACCCTCACAAATACCTACCTAACACACCGCCTAAACCTCCCAATCCCCACAAATACCAACATACCGTACCGTCCAAACTCCCCAACTTTCACTTCTGCTGCTCGGAAGTTAAATACCTGGGTTACGTCGTCAACAGGGAAGGACTCCAAACGAGGACCGCGAACGTCGGGCTGCATGCCCCTTCGACCTGTGCAACACCTTGACGGAGTTCAAGGCTCCGTACGCGGCGACTACCCCAGCAATTCGCGCCGCACGACGGGAGGAAAGGGCCACCCAAGAACCAGTCCAGGTCGAACACCCACCGATTCCCCTCCATCCATCCAAGAACGACCTCCCTACCGTCCGATCCCCATCCAACAACTCCTTCTATCGTAGACCGGCAAAACCAAAAAGGTCTAAAACTCACCCCATCATTAATGCGGTAAGCGACTCGAACGGGGGACAAGTACGCATTACAACGGGGGACTGAATTACCTTCACTAAGATGGGAAATACCCAGATGAAGTCGGAAAGGGAAGTGCTAATTGAGAGAGGGCGGAGCCTCAGAGAACGAGTCGGGGCAGAGTCGGTACATCCTATATATGCGATGTGCCCGATTAATTTCGTGAGGGAAGAGCGACCCAGCCCGATACCACTCGCACCGACCTCGTTCGTCGGGGGGAAGACCATTCCCAGCTTGATGGACTTAAAGATCCAGCCTCCAGCTCCGTACCGATCGAATGATACTGCCTCCGTCTCTTCCCAAGGGTCCTGCTGGAATTGCAAGTAGGAAAGTCATAGATATACGCATTGTAAAAGCCGGAGGGACTTCAAGTTCTGCTTCCGATGTGACCAATCAAATATCGACGTGCACACTTGCCCACGGTGCACAGGTCCACCACCGTCGGACTATCGGAGGTCGTCGGACCAACCACGCACGCCGACCGCTACTCCTCCCCCTCAGGCCGTATCGGGATCAATGACAGCCCCAATCTCGACCTTACTCCCTGCACTAGCGCCCGTACCAATTCCAGCGACCGTAGCATCGGGTATTTACGGCTCTGCTAAACAGCCAGTGCTCATAGTAATGCCGGATGCTACGGTCTACTTTTCGCAACCCGAATAAAAATAAATAAACACCCCTTCCATACTTCCCACCTACTGATACCGAATCTCCTATTGTGGATGCACCATTCCCCTACCGCCAATTCCGTACCCCCCTCCTCCTCCCGACAATACCGTAAATTTTCTATCGAAATCCACCCTGTCCCTTCTATAGTTAATACCGAATACCCTCCTAATGGAAATTCCAGTCCATTCCTACCGAATGCGTAAGCTTCCACCTTGGTTATCGAAAACTCATAACAGAATCCCGTAATTTTCCTTATTGTAAATATTATTTCCCCTCCTCCTACCGTAAGTAGTACTCCATTCGCTAGTTTATTCACTTGTAGATATTAGAAACCACAGGATTACAGACCCATCATGACAACCCAATACGATTTCCGTAGACCAGTAACAATTTATAAACGCGAGAAATTGTGCATACATAAAATAGAGTAGTATAAACTAAGTAAGTTATTTAAGAAAGAAAATACTGACATGTATGATGGCAAAGACTGATTTCAACTACCTCGCTAAAGTACTTAAATTGTATATTTGGGCGTGGGTTCGCTACGCGAACTCACCTAGCATCCACTCACTGGTAAAATCACTTGTAGTAAAATCAGCATGTAACCAAGTGCCAGTTACATGTACAAATTACTGTATCAACACTTTATATAGGACTCTGTTTCCTTAGAATGTCATACATTAAGCACAATATTATGAAGTGTCCCTTACTACACTTACTTAATTACTAAATTAGGAAAAATTTAAATTTAAGAATTTAGTCTGTAAGAATAACGCTGTATATAAAAATGTTTTTAGCTTCTTTTTATAGATATAACCGTACTAATCACGACTGATCAATTGTACAGCCATAATGTAAGTAGTCATTGGTACTTATAGATGCCTAGTAGCACCAAATAAATATTCATAGTTCACTAAGAGAACAAGAAGAAATGACAATTAAATGAAGTATTAAAGTAAAACTGTACATATGCGTAGGATAAGTATTTAGCTAGCTAGAAAGCGTTAAACACAAGCGATTAGCATTGATTAGGTTAGCATATAAGTAAGTTAGTTGCGTACCGAGTGAGCACGTCCCGAGTAAACCACGTACCGCGTGGCCATGCTTCGGTTTAGTAGGGGGGAGTTTGTAACACCACATTTTGTGTGCGTTACACAATGTAAACGATAGCTACCTATCCATCTCACTCACTATACATGTACACACACACATACACTATCCCCATGGACGACACAGAGCAAGCGAGCTCTCATGCCCTGAAGCAGCTGAAGAGGACGCACAGCTGCCATCCCATAGAGCCTCGCATAGGTCGGAGCTGGCTGGTCTCGGCTGTGGTGCGCTGAGCATGTCCTGGCGTCTCCTATCCTTACTCCTGTCCCTTCGAACCAACCTAAGGAAACACACAAGAGATTAGAAATTGAGAATATAAGTAAAATGGTATTAGAGTGATACCCACCTGATTTTATGCCTTGAAAGGCATGAATAAATCCACCTTGGGCGGAGCGGCTGCTTCTCCAGACATGAAGGAGACCTGCAGCATACACCCTAGAAAATATAAAGTTGAGTTAGTCTACAGCAGACATGCACATCAAATTGGAATTCTCTTACCTGGTTTGTAGGGTTTGCAGAGGCAGGGTAGTCTCTCAGGTACCGCAACGTAGCTCAACTCGTAGCCCGCTCCCCCATAACAGCAGCAGTAACAGTCTCCGAAGCACTCGCCAGACACCGAGAAACAACATAGCATTAGTAAGGGGAGATTACAGTGATAAACTAAACACTAATCTCACCTGATAATAGTGGCAGTGGATGAATGCAGTAGGAAGCTGTATGTAAATATAACCTCTTCGAGGTTAACCGTGCCCACTGCTCCTGCTGCAAGTACGCCGTCCTGGGCCTTGCAGCTCTCGTCTTCGTGCTCCTTTTTCGGCACCGTTGCCCAGATACCTCTCCTGCTGCATCCCTCATCGCACTTCCTCATCCTGGCCACTCGTGCTTCCTCGTCCTCTCCAACACCGTCTGCAAGCCGTCGACTGCATGCCACATAGCGTGACGTCACCGCGAGCAGACGCCCCCCTTTCCTCCTTCTCACTTCTCTCTCTTCCTCGCCAAAGCATGCGCTGCGCCCTCAGGCGGGCTCGGTCCGCACTACCGAAACCCGAGTGTAGCGCCGCGGGAACGAAGGGACAACGAGTCCACTTAGTACTGAGCCACGAACACAGACGCTTTGTTTTCTTGTATTTGCGCCGTGCGAAGATCAAACCGCTTGTTCCGCTCTCGAATATATCTATATATATATATATATATATATATATAATCGTATACCTTGTGTGCTGACCAACTTGTATCGTCGAAGGAGGCCACACCAGATTCGAATAAAAGAGTAAGTTACACAGATTATTATTGTGCTTAGTGCATACCCATATATATATATTTACATAGATAACTTTTTGTAAAGCAAGCGCCGCGTGCGTGTCGAGCATCGCCTCGCCGCCTTTCCGCGTGTATTTCGTCGCCGGATATTACTTAAATTCGCGTCCCTGAGAATTAGTGTAAGTAAAATAGTGTAAGTAATTCTATGTTTCGGTACAACAACTTATAAAATCGTGCTGCGAATTCGCGCAGCTGGCGCTCAATATTGGTATCGAAATTGAATAAACCATAAGTGTTCATAATATTACCCTAAATTCCCGTGTTTGATTTATTTCAATTCTTGAATAAAACTAATGTTAAAGCCTGCATATGCAGCGCAATAATCTTGGCTAAAATTATTGATATAAATAATATATTGTATATTGATGTTGATTTTTTATTCTGCAATTTGTCTACAGATCAATATAATATTTAAAATTTCTATATTTCTAATAATTTGATGTACTCTTTATTAAATATAAATTAATGCATTAATTAATAGTTATATGTTCCGAATTAATGTTAATTAGTGTTTATACAATGAACAATAATGGTAGTAATAAAAAAAATGTTTCAAACATAGAGACCTTTTTCACCAAGAATATCTAACTATTGCAATGTTAGAGCAGCCTTCTACTTCGCAGTGTGTATTAGATTTTGTACCAAAAGCAAAATTAACTGGATCTTCAAATGTCGCAGGTGCTACATCAGTGCATCCACTTTTATACCACGCGAATTTGAATAAATCGATACACCTCGGTGATGATAGCTGATTATGTACCAGTGATTGTAACTTTATAATATGATTCTTTAAATGTAGATTTAAATCCTCATTCATTAATATCACAGTGTCAGAGAAATGTCTCACATATCTCTTCCATACTCTGAAGCCATAAAAATCAAGTGGTTGTATTCTATCCGTAGTTCCTTTCGGAATTATTTTTAAGATCACTTCTTTATTCTAGGGGAGGGGGGGGGGCGCTGCTTGCATAACAGCAGGATAATGCCCACTCCAAGAGTCTATTAACAAAACACTTGATGAACCAACGTTGGGAAAGTATACTTCTTTTATCCACGTTTTAAAATGATCTGAAATTAAATGGAATTTGAAATACCAAAATTTAATTTACATTTTTACAAATTTGATTTACTCATTTACAATATCATTTACTCATTTATGTTCATTCATTTCACATTTACGTTCATTCATTTACACATTTACAACATCAAATAAATAGATTTTTTCTAATTACCTGAGGTTAATTTTCCAGATTTAGAAGCCATAACATATACATTATGGGGTCTGAATAAGTCGCATTCTATAATGGGTCCAAATTAACCACTTCTTCTTTAAGAACTATAAGAAGAGGTGAAAGAAGTCTACCATCGACTGTTATTGTTGGCTGAATTGTATAACTATGAGTTGTAGAAGTCACCAATTGCACCAAACATTGAACTTGATTCTGTTCTTCAACTGCTAATGTCCGACCTGAGTGCATTTCTAATTGAAAGCCTGATTGATCTGAATTAAATACATTTTTTATACCTTTTTCATGAATCGGTTTTTTTATTTCAATAACAAAGGTATCAGCTGTTTTTCTAAATTATCTACTCCTTCAAGTGTATTTTCGGTTACAAATTTGTGTATTTTTCTACTAACAATTCTGTGAGCTTTTTTAAAATTAGATAACCAATGATTAGATGCTTTAAAACGAAAATCTTCGTTTCCTATACCTTTTTGAGCGTGTACGCCCATTTTTGTAAATCCTTGTCATGAACAGGATAACCAGCATCATCAGCAGTTTTAAAATTTTCTAAAGCAAAAGAACAAATTCTTCCTATTTTTTCTGTATACGTTCCTCCTTTATTTAATGTTTTTGCCCAACGTTTTAATTGGGTTGTGGACTGAACCTTGCGAAAACGATTTTGTACCGTTTTTACTGCTAAATTGTTTGTCAAACCACTTCTCCTGAATTCCACGGCTCTTGCTTTATAGTCATGATCTAATTCTTCTGTATCTTCTGTACATTGTTGTAAATCTTCATCAATTGTGAATATTTTACCATCGTCTTCTATAATTTTCATATCAACATCTTCATATGGTTCTTGAAAATCTAATGTTTCATATTCAACCATCTCTACATCGTCAAATTCCTTCATAGAATTTAATAGAATATTCTCAATACTATTTTTTAAACTAATCTCTTGAGGTGTTTTTGGAGTTTTTGGTAAGTTTAAAGCTTGAAATGTTATTAGAAACAAATTTATAACGTTCAACGGATTAATAGTCATTCTTAATATCTGAAACATACACCGACGATCCAAAAAAATTTGATATTTAAAATAAATGAAGAATTTGCATTCTATTATGAGTATGATTAAGATGATTATATAACATTCTGTAAAAAAAGTTTTTCAAAAAGTAATAAAATTAACTAATTCTGTTAGAGATATTTAAATCTTTTTTATAAATTAATATATTAGTATTTGATTAAAAAAAAAGAAGAATATTTAAATGAATTTTACAAACATCTATGAGCATTCAACTATTTTTAAAAATTTAATATATCTACCTTAATACCCTTGTGAAAATAAAAAAGTATATATAACTGTATATAAATGTGTATACAAATGAATAAAAATGTACAAAAGTGTATAAAAGTGTCTATTTCGATTTTAATTCGACAATAAAATTAAGTATATGAGCTAACATTGATAATGAATAATAAATAATAAATAATAGCATCGAAAAATATATAATGGCTCAATAATATCAAATATACATAAAATAATAGGTTTTTAACTCTCATTATCACATAATCTGTGTATAATAGTGTAAATAAATGTACAAAAGTGTAAATTTTTTACGAAATTCTATAAGATAGTGTATATATACGTATATAAATATAAGCTAGTGTGGCAAATCCAAAATGAAATCGCTAAATTATACTAAATATTTTCTCTATGAAAAGTTTATGTTAATATAAAAAGTACATTATTGTACATTTATATATACATGTTTGATTTCCACTAGGGTATTTTGCATTTATGTAATGCTTCATAAATAATATGCATACCATAAGGTTCTTATAATTAACAAAAAATAACTATTTCGTTTTTAATTCGTAAAACTATAATAAAATTTTATTTATGTGATCACTGGCACATGCGAACTAAAAAAGATGCAAAATGTAACTGCTTAAAAACAACGATTGCGTATTGTTATCGCTGCTGAATCAAATGTTGGATAAAAATAAATGTTTGATATTCGATGACCTAATAAAAGAACAAACTGCGCACCAAAATATTCGTAGCTTTCATACATTACTTATATATTAAATAAACTTAAAAGGTATAACATTTAAAAAAAAAAATGATTACATGCATTTGTGAAATATATGTTTATTTTATAATAAAATAGCATATATTTAAATCAAAGAAAACGTCGAGAAATATTTTACTCTCCTTTTTTTAACTGACATAAGCGTTAAATTTTAAATCTGATTTATTGAAATTCAATATATTTATTTATAGTAGAAAGACCCTTAACAATATTATTATATTTTATTTTTATTTTTATTTTTATTTCAATTAACGCACAAAATGCTATATACAGAGTGACCGTGGGTCAAGAACAAAAATAAAGGTGCAGTTGAAATACTACAAAATTGAAATTACAACTATACAATGTTATTTAAACTCCTAAAACTGAAAGCGACCAATCAGAATATGAGCAATGTGAACATAAGTTTTGTTTAAAAAATAAATTGATGTTTATGTCAGGAAACTCGTGTTAGGGGGCAGTTACCCATTTAAATAATTTTTTTTTTGAAAACTCCCGGGACCGGTCAACTTTTTAATTTGAATATTGTTTATAATAGAACGATTTTTTATAAGATTCAGTTAATTTAGAAATTTCTGAAGAAAGAAAAAACGAAAAAAGTCACATTTACCATTATAAATAAAAGGGATGCAACTCTTCAGAGTCAAAGCGATTACCACAGAAGCGCATTTTGATAAGAAACAAATTGGCGTTGGTTTCATCGGGAAATTTAAATTCATTTTTGAGATATTAAAAATAACTGTTATTGGGGGTAAATTTTAAGGGTGGTTTTCACCCCTTAAATCGCCGGATTAGCACGTAAAAAAATACGTGTCTAGTACTTTTTGATGTACTACAACATATCACAATATCAAGAAAATCGGTGAGGTACACCTCGGGTAGTTTCTTGGTGAGTGGCTGCACTCGCAGTCAACTCCCGCACTACCGCGGGGAACAGTTTCTATACCTTCCCCCGGGATCCGTTCCCCGTTGGACGCATCGTCCTCCCCTCCCTCCATGGATGCCTTTCAGATCCCTGGTCTGACCTCCCAACTTATCTCTTCCTCCTGGATGGAGGCCAACTCGTCGGCATAGCTTTGCCCTTGACGTAGCATAAGGAAGCGACTAAAAGTCGAGATTGAGTCGAGCGAGAAAGAGACGCGGCGACCATGGGGCCGTAACCCAGCTGTTGCTTGCGAGGCTGGTAGAGTGAAATGCGGAGAAGATAGCGCGCGTGAAGAGAAAGTTGGACTGGGCGCATCTGCATAACTGACGCCGCGCACGGTCGCATGTGCGAACGGGTCTACCAGCATGAGCGACCGAGCATGAGCGGAATAATGAATACGCTATTGGCTGCGGTGGAAACAAATATACGTGAAGAGCGTATTGCTGCCTAATTTGATAGACAATCGAATTAGGAAAATAGAGGGAGCTGGAGCGTAGGGGACGCTACGAGGGGAGGACGAGAGTTCTTCCGACCTCCGCCCATTCTGGTTTGAACCTCTCCACGAGTAGGACGTTTTATTCAGCAGAAATTTTCGCATATTATTTTCGAGGTTATAGCACCTGAAGTTTTCAAGACACCATTGAGATGGTCGAGCGGCTTTGCAGTTTGGAGATACTAGTTTGTTTTGGGGAGATCTTAATTGTTTGATTGAAGATTCCTTCGGCGTGAGTGAATTAATTATAACCGGCGAGTCTTTGCCCGAATGCGCCCGGCATTTTGAGTAGTTTACAAGGAATTAGTTATATAGTTCAAAGTTATTTGGTGAGGTTTTCCAATTACTAATTTATTTCCAGCTTTAGATTATTGCTGCATTATCCAAAAAATTCGAATGTGGTAAAGGAGTGTTAGCGGACTGTGTTGATCGTTATGGATTTTTCACGAGTATTTGTGTTCAATATGAAAAGAAATTTACATTTTATACTTTTTTGACAATAGGCAAAAAAACATAAAATGCAAACTGATTGCTCGTTGGTTATTTAATCATTCTAAAAAGAATCTAATGGACTGCACGAGTTAATCCTGTTTAATTCCAGGATACGGTTCCAGAGACAGTCCACCATTTGATTTTACTTTTCGGCTAGCGTTCGGCTTCAGGTGTATGTGGAAAGGGTTAAGGGAGGCCATCTTGAGGTTCCGGCCATGTGTAAAAAAATTGGAAATTATCACTGTGGATTTGAGAACATACAGTTTTGAATTAAATGTGTAGCTCCGAGAAAATATAGTAGTTTAATTTATGAGTTAGTATTACGTAGAATTGTTGATGGTTGTCTAACGCGTTAGGGTTAAATGTAACGGGATAATTGGGTGATTTGAAATTAGTCACGAATCAATTTGGGATTTTGTCAAGAGGATTATTACTTGTATAATTTAGTTATAGTCATAGTTGTGGTTGTGGAGGTGATGGCGGCGGTCCCTGCTCGGGGACATGCCGATCAAGCACTCAGGCGACGCCCATTGTGCTTCTCACCCTGTTCTAGAAAAATAGAGCCTGCTGTTGTATTAGCCTTTTGTCGATTGCCCGTGTTACCTGGCCTATAGATTCCAGATTGAGTAACCTTAGCGCGATCGATTCCATAAAAGGGGCGCCCCAGGCCTTCTGTCTAATCCCCACGAAGGCGGGGCATTTGCACATTAGGTGTAGAGTTGACTCCTCTCTGTAACCGCACCATCTACACTGGCCTACCTTACAGAGCTTCATCTTATGAAGATGATATCTCACCTTCCAGTGCCCAGTCAGCCAGCCAATAATAGACCTAAGCTTGGTTCTGCCTAAGCCTTTTATAGCTGTTATCCAGTCTACCGGTGGGTTGTCTCCCAAAAGCGGCTTTGCTTGCCTAATACCAGATGTATTTCTTCATTTCTCCCTCATCCAGGCCCCCGCAGCCCTTCTGACTTCGCTGGGTGGGATTACTATTTCACAGCGTTTTGCACTTACCTGTCTGGTGTCTCTGTTCGTCAACCTATTCGCCTTATCATTACCTCGGATACTCGAGTGTCCTGGCACCCACACCAGCCTCATTAGGTTACGTGCCGAGAGAGTGATCAGGGCCTTCCTGTAGTTAAGCACCTCCTTAGAGGACGTGCTAATAGTATCCAACGTGAGCAGAGTCGCCTTGCTGTCCGAACAGATAGTTATTGTCATCTGCCCGATACCCCTGGCTGAGAGGCCTTCCGCACATTCCTTTATAGCTCTGACTTCGGCCTGGAACACCGTCGCGTGGCGGTCCAGTGAGCACACTATCTCTTCCGTGCTACCCGATCCCTACGCGCCAGGTCCCTCGCCCACTTCGGCCTTAGAGCCATCTGTGTACCAGATGATACCTACTTTTATAAGTTCATGTCCCCCTTCACTCCATTTCGCCTTTCCGGGAGAAAGATCTTGTAAGAGTTGGAAAACTGTATCCTTTCTGTGATTCTACCATAGCCTACATTGTCAATGACCAGCAGCGTTTCTGAGGCAATCTCGTTGGCTCTGAAGTTGTTGCTGCTCGGTATTTTCTTCAGCCTGCAGTAAGTTTTAAAGGCATTTACGCTTAGTACCTTATTTAGTGGTGGGAGGTTCATTAGGGTTTCCTTTGAACCCTATCCAGTGCCTTTTCATGTACCTTAAGTTCTGTCCTGTGTCCATTCTACAGACCCAGAACGTGCTAATCGCCTTCTCGTATTTACCTTTAATGTGTCTACTCCAATTTAGTTTGCCGTCTAGAGTGACGCCAAGGTATTTCGCTTCTTTGACCAGGTTAAGGGGCACGCCCCCCCCCCCCCCCCCCGCTGGAGTCCAGCGATCGTTTTCACCTTATACCTGGTGGTGCACAGCATAATGCCGACCTTGTTGGGGTTGACCCCCAGCATCGCCGACTTGCAACAAGGCCTCCACTATCCCCCGTGCATGCTGCATGAGAACCGTTAACACGTCTTCATTATCGCCTCTAACCATGATGACAATGTCGTCTGCATACGCTTGTGCATAAAAACCAGCTGCGTTTAACAGCCGTATCAGTTCGCCGACCACCAGAAACCACATCGTTGGGGAGAAGACTCCCCCCTGTGGACATCTCTTGGTTACTTTGCCTTTCCTTGTGTGCCCACCCCAATGGGCTAATATCCACCTACTGCTTAACATGCGCCAGATCCACCTGTAAAATGTCTCTGGAACCGCGTGTGCCTTTCATAATCGCTTCTCTGGTAGTGTGGTTGAAAGCTCCATCCACATCCAGAAGAGCGACTAGTACCATGCCTTTCTTTTCCATTCCCTTCTGTATGAAACTGACCGCCTCCGTCAGGGCTGTGTCTACCGACTGGCCTGCCTGGTAGACGTTCTGCCTGGCATGTAGCGGTGCCACTACCAGTGCTGTTTTCTTTATGTATCTGTCGATCAGTCTTTGCATCGTCTTGAGTAAAAACGACGTCAGGATGATTGGTCTAAAGTCCTTTGGTACCGAGTGTTATGCCTTGCCTGCTTTCGGTAGGAACATTACCTTGGTCTGTCTCAAGGTTCTAGGTACGTGTCCCAGAGCCAGGCATGCCCTGAACAACTTTTCTAGAGTGGGCAGAAGCATCTCATGTCCTTTCTGCAGCAGCGCCGGAACACCTCGTCTGGCCCCGCAGTCTTGTAGAGCTCGAAGGTGCTTATTGCCCACGCTTTTCTTTTTTTATCCGTTATGAGGCGTGCCAGCTTCCAGTTCCCGCTTCTCGCATATAGCAAGAAGCTTGCGTCCTCCTCCGGAGCTTGGAAATCCGGGAAGTGTGGCTCAAGTAGCCCACCTAATGCCTCCTGCCCGTCCTCCGACCATGCACCTGACTTCAGTCGGATTGTATCCGCGAGTGGGCCTTTGGGGTTCTGTAGGACTCTGCACAATCTGGCAGTGTCTGTCAATTACTTCATACTCTCGCCGAGTTCTCTCAACCCCTGTACCTTAGTTAATTCTATTAACCTCTTATACTCCTTTTGTGCCGTTCTAAAGAGGAGCAAGTCCCCGATCCTCCTTAGTTCGCCTGGATCTATTATACAGCCATCTTACCTTTTTGAGTTGTTTTTCCAAGGAGTGGTTCCACCATGGCGCGTCCGTGGAAGCTAGACTTTTCCTCAACTCACAATTGTATTCAAACGAACTGATAATTGTGCCTTGTAGGATCTCGCAGCAGTGATCTATGTTCTCCGCCGCCCCATAGGTGGTGGGGAGGTTAATGCTTTTAGCCTTGAGTTCTTCCCTATAACCATGCCAGTTTGTCTTCCACGGGTTTCTTTTCAGCCTAGCCTCCGACCCCGTCCCTCCTATCAGAAACTCAATAAGATTGTGATCCGACATCGAGACTTCCTCCGACATCTGCCAGCCTTTTATTTCCGTTCATACCGATCGCAATACAAGGGTGATGTCGATGACCTCTTCCTTGATCGAGTTCTGGAAGGTCGGTTTTCCACCCTTATTTATAATGTCCATATTTGTCGAGTTAGGTACTCTAGCAGCTTTTTTCCCCTCGCGTTGATGTCCGAGCTGACCCATATAACGCGATGAGCGTTGGCATCACATCCCATGATTAGACCTAGTTCTATGTCCTCGCATTCTCTAACCAGAGCCGTGACTTCCTTGGGCGGGCAGTCACCCTTGTCGTACTGGAAATAGGCTGCCGCTACCAGGATGTCCCTTGTGCCGCCTTTGTCTGACCTATACTTGATTCTGGCTGTGGTCAGATCTCTTAAACAGTGTTTAGGCACCGTCTACACTTCCAGTCCCTTGATGACAAGACACGTCCTGGTCGACACGGTGCTGCCACTGATCAGATTGCCCACAACCTCCTAAACCTGCTGTCTTGCCTTTATGAATCCAAGGATCTTGGATTAGGCATATGCCTGTATGCACCTTTGCTAGGCATCTGGCTAGAACTGTCGAGGCGCTTTTGTTATGGTGCAAGTTGATTTGCGTGAACGAGATTGTGGGAACCGGTATAGAATCGAACCCCGTGGTCTCGCTCACAGTTCTATGCCTCCCCCAATCATCCATTGGTATCGGCCACTTTCCCTCCGTTGCCTACCTCTTTTTCCGCTTCACTGGAGGGTTCCACCTTCATGGTCTCCTCCTCCTCCTGCGGATCTTTCCGATGAACCTGCCTCGTCCAACTTACCTTTAGACCACGACATGGGCCCTGGTCGAACTGCAGGAAAGTCTGAAGTCCAGGGGCTTCAGCACCTCCACCTGTTTCGGCTCCAGAAGGGCCCAAATCGCCGTCTCGTCCGCCTTCTTCGCCCCCGACTTGTCGGTCACTGTCTTACTTCCGATGACCGGCCAGGATTGTGGTGTAAGAGTGGGGTTCTGCCGGCAAAATCTCTGCAATGCAACCTCAGGGGTGCATACTCCCGGGACGTAAATCAGAGCTTTGATCAGCTTCTCGAGGTCACCCATCTCAATAGTTTTCGGTTGGCTGCCCTCCCCACATGCCCATTTCCCAGCGTTTTCCGCCAGCTATGCCTTATCGCCTTGGTCCTTGCAGTGGAAAATCTGCGCACCTCTCTGGAATCAATTCTCCAAGAAATTCGGAAAAAGGCTCCATCGTCGATTTCCCAATTAAAATTCGCCAGCACCTGCTTGCCTTCCGACTCGCTGAGGCATACCGCCAGGGTACCCAACAGAGACAAACGCCACCTTGAGAGCCGTGGCCACCGCCTTGTTGTAGCTCCCGAAGGCATGGGGATGCCTAGTTGGGGAATTAGACGTTGTTTGAACTCCCTCGGGGTGGAGTCGTCCAAATGCGATCTTTTGAGTGGATCGGTGGGGCGAGCCCACTCCGCACTCCCTCCAGAACGCCTCTTATGTATCCCCGACCACGTGGAGCGTTTCCTATTCCTATGTTTGTTTCTTACCTTTTTACCTTGAGGGCATCCGGTATTGGCCGTCAGGGTTGCCCCCGCAGCCGCCCGAGGACCCTCAGCCTCAACGTTTCCTTGGAGGACTCCGGTGTTGGCCGTCAGGGTTGCCCCCGCAGCCGCCCGAAGACCCTCCGCCGCCGTTATACCTCAAGGGACTTCAGTATTGGTCGTCAGGGTCGCCCCCGTATTCGCCTGAAGTTCCTCTGCCACCTTCGTACTGAAGTTGGGGCTAGAGAGCTCCGGTGTTGCTGGCGCTTTTGCAACCGTTTCTTTCTTACCTAGCATTTTATTAATTTTAAGTGAAAGCGGATATATTGGTGTTCGTGGCAGGTAGCGCCTCCCCCCCCCCCCCCTCGCTCGCTTTTGACCTCGGAGACACCCCTCGGGAGAGACAAGACCAGACCCCGGTGGCCTCGATGGAGCCACCCCCCCCCCCCCCCCCCATTCGCCCATCATGGCCCTATCCGGTCACCAACCGGCATTGTCTAGGCCGAGGGGGATTTTTGTACTATCCGGCGGCCTGAGAGCGCCAGACAACCCAGTTTTCCCACTGTACCCTCAGGCCGTCAGCCCGGCCTCTCGCCGGAGTGCCCCCGGTCGATCCAACGAGCGTGATTTTGCTGCGCACCCGCATTGTTCATGCGTGCGTGTGTGTATATGGGAAATAGTGTTTGTGTATTGTAAAGTGTTTCCCAACCGGCACTACCGCCTTCGCCGTGTTGGGGAATTGCCCTTAGCCGCTAGTCAGACCGCCAGAACCATCCTCGTTTCTTCTGTCTCCTTGGCGAGAGGAAGGATCCGATTCTCGTTCCCAGCCCGGGGAGAGCCCGTTCATGAGAGCCTTTCAACAATGGGGATCCCATTGTTGTTAGGCAGCCCTTCAGTCTAATGATAGCCCTTTTTAAAGGAATCCCATCCACAGGAGAGCCCGTTTTACTGGGAGTTCTTTCATCCATCCTCTCCCCCACCGGCTACGTTTGCAGATGTTTCACGGTTCGACCTGAGGAGCCCCTCCACCATCCCTATAGGGCCCACGTCAAGGTAGCAATTCTCTGAAGGGGATAATTTAGTTATAATTTATAGGAAATAAATATCAAACTATTCTGTAATTAAACAGAATAATAAGATCAAATTACTTCAGTACTCGAAGTGGATCATCATGGGTTTCGCTCTTTTGTCCAGGCGGTGATGAGCGAACCTCCTCGTGAGAGTCGAGGAGTTGAAGGCGAAGATCGCAATTTTAGGAAAAAATCGAGAAGCATAGCTTGACCCACAAAAATAATAGTGATAGTTGTTACGATAACAAAATACACCATCATAAAATGGCGCCAATCGTGGGGTTATGGTAATCAATTTAATCCACTTCGAATTATAGGAATTAAAGAAGAATTTTTTTTACACCACCCCGGTAGGACTTAGCCGTCGGAGTGAGGTCAGCGACGTAACCGTAAACCCAAAAATTGGAATCAGAGAATTTTATGCGATTAAGGACTTAGCTGTTATTGTGTGTGAAGGGACTTAGCTTTTTTTTCTTTTCTTTTCCGATCACTAGAACCCAATATTTAGCATTTAAGTTTTTCTTGTAGCGTGCATATGAACAATACACAACACTTCTTCAACGTATTGAGAGAAACTCACCGGGTTTCTTTTACTGTTATATATGCGAAGAGCGTACAAAATTGTAATATTTTTTTGTACCAATATTACATAACGATTGTCTTTTGGTATTACTTATGGTGGTATTTTTCTGTGTTTACGGTATTTATGTGGATTAACTATCCAGAATAATGGTGTTATTGGTGGATTGAACGAGAAAAAAAGAGAGATTAACAACATTAACACAGTTTCGGTTCTCTTTATGTTAATTGTGACTCGACCCCATAAAATTTTCTGGACCCTAAAAGAGAGACCTGATTTATAGACACACACACACAGACAGATTGTTAGGAATTCTTGTGATATCTTCATAGTCTATTTTCGTACTCTGTTTTGCACTTCACAGGCCACGAAGAAGATTTTGTTTGTTACAGGGCAATAAAATTTCTTTACACGACACAAGAGAATTTCTCTATAGGTCACAGAAAATTTTCATTACAGGGATAGGATTTTGCTTGTTACAGGTCCACAGAATTTCTTCACAGGCCAAGAAAATTATATGCGTTAAGAAATCGGTTTTTTCAGATCAAGATTTCTTTTCAGGCTAAATTTTCGTGTTTAAGGTAGAAGAATAGTCGAGTATCTAGTATCAAAATATTGCGGTGAATCATTTATTACATTAATATTGATTAATTTACAATCTGTGTGTAAAAACCCTGTCCAAATTAAGTATAAGCCCTGTCCCAACTGTGTATAGACCCTTTATCAAGAAAAAATTTTTTTGCCAGACCCTTAAATTACTGCTCTTTGACGATTCGAGCAGTTAGATTACTCTTTTCGCATTTTTGAAATCATAATTGAGACACGGGGAAGTTGGAGAATGTACCATGGTACCCGGAGGTAGATGAAGCAGAGACAGCAGCAGGAGGGACAGTACAAGCACCACCAGTAATGAAGTTGTCTGATGAAGAAAATGATTATAATGAGTGCCTAAAAGAACACGCACAATCGAACAAACGTAACGAAACAATGATCAATAATACGACGGATAGGGCGTCAACAGGAGGGGATGAGCCAGCGGCCATACCAAAATGCGTACCAACGACCCAAACAGCCACATATGCAACAGGAGGGTCAAGCGAAAATATTGACGTGGTCCAAAACAATTTAAGAGGTGCCAGATAGAAAGACTTGCCGACCAAGTACCCTACAACACTATTGGATCTATTGGAGTAGTTGGAGGTCGCATATGAGAATATGAATTTGTAGGAATCATCGAGCCGACAGTGACACAGACGAAGGCTGACACCACCACCAGCGTCGAGTTGTGCGACTATGATAGTGCGGAGGACAGGGATAGACGGAGACGTCACAGAAATCATTGAAGTGGCTCGAGTGATAGTCGGAGAAGCCGAAACCATAAAAGTGGCTGGAGAGGATGTTGCAGAAGCCGAAAACATAGAGGTGACTCTAGAGATAGTCGCAGACGCAGAAACCAGAGAAGTGGTTTGAGATGTAGTCGCAGAAACAGAGACCATCGAAGGGTAGTAGTTCCGAAGAAGACTATGGCAGGCGATGGGATGATGACAAGCGTCGGAGGGACCATCATCGAGACAGGAGTAACAGCAGAGAATCTGATAGGAGTTATTAGCGAGACAGGGGGTACGATCATAGGAGATACGGAGGTCGGCATTGTGAAGCGTGCCCAGCAAACGCTCAGCTTATCAAAACGTTCTGGGTATGGTGCTGAAAGTTTTCGGGAGAGGAAAAGAATGTCGCAGAGGAATTCCTACAATAAGTGAACGATTATCGGACGAGTGCAATCATGTCAGACAGACAATTGATTGCACCACTGCCATGCGTGCTAACTAAGTCAGCCAGTACCTGGTTTTGAAGCATTCGTCGGGATATCGAATCTTAGCGAGGAATTAAAAGGAGGTTTAAACTTCATATCCTGTTTCAAATTGAAACGGCCGCCATCAATGAGAAAAGAAGTGGATACTGCATACGAGAGAATCAGGTCAGAATATAGAAATTATGTGAAAGATAAACGGATACGAAGTTTAGAAGACATCGAGCACTACAGTAAAGCGTTCGAAATTCATAAAGATTTAAATGAGCACTGGTAACTACCACCGCCAAAAGAGAAGATGAAAATTAAAGGAGCAACATATGTACCAACAGGTAGTGAGAAGAAACCGAATAAAGTGGCGGCTGCCGAGGAAGAAGGGCCCAGATTTTACGAATTAATCAGCAGGAGATACAGGACGGAAGGCAGAAGTAGCAGCAATAACATAGACCCCAGTACACGCAGCTGTGCAGATAGTACCGCAAGTACAGGTCGTAGCTTCAATATCGAACAATTATGCGCATTGAGCGCAAGGAGATAACAGGAAAGAAAATAATCGACATCAAAACTGGCAAAACCAGGGGAACACACGATGTATAAATCAAAATGAGCAGAGAATTAACAACTTGAATTGGAATCAGCAGAGAGGTCAAGCCGGAGGGCAAACAACCAGTTTGAGTCAAGTGGCTCGAATTACAGAACAGTAGCTACGGATGAAATAATAGGTGGCCAAAGGACGGGAAGTTCCCTACCGAGGAATAGGGGAAACCGACCCCTTTATACTCCCTGCTTCGAGTGCAGGGGAGTAGGTCATAGAGCGGCGGAATGCCCACAAAGGATATATTATAGGTTTAACCAATTCGGTCACCGGAGGACTGAGTATCCAGTTCAGGCAACGGGACAAAATCAAACCTTTCTTATTTCATGCGGAAGAACGGATGTCCCGCTTTCAGAATACACCAATGCACTTTGCGTAGCGCAACGTAACAGTTTGGGAAATGGTAGAGCGGGGGATCCCTGCTCAACGGTAGGAACTGTATTATCATAGATCGAATGTACCGATGGTCGAGACGGAGGAGCAGCAGAAGTGGATCGAGTGAAGGAGAGAGAGAGAGAAGCCGTCTTCGATCGAGACTCCGTTGTAGTCATCGCAGGCTAGATCATTCGAGATAGATAGATAGATAGATATACTTTTTATACATCACTATGACAATCTTTACAACTGTATGTACATTTAGTTAAAATACTGAAAATTAGTCATCACATTATTAGTCATTAATCGCATTTTTAAAGACTTTTGGTTCGCTATCACAGGTTGTCATTTTATAATATCTAACATAACATGATGTAGGCAGTTTTATAACATAACGTTTCGTAAACTTAATAAGATAAAAATAAATAGATTAGAGGTAATATGTACACACACATTTATATTGCACGTACTTCTATCGCGTCAAGTATAAAATACATTTTCATTCTTCCTCCATTCTTACAATCATTCACGCTAATAATTACGCTCACACTTCACACTTAATACTTAAAATAAATTAGGACTTCACAAAAATGAACAATCCCAAACAGTTTGGCATTGGCTGCAGGCTTATGGCTTTGCTCACTTCTGTGTAATCTTGTCACCGCATAACTATTTGAGGCGTCCACCCAATGCCTGACACATGAAGATCGACCACTGAGCAGCAATCTAGGTGAGGTAATACCAACGGCACATGCCAAATGCTTACGGAGTGCCGCAGTAGTGCATGAACAGAATAATTTCAGGCTATAGAGACTATAAAGACACGAGCGGAAGAGCAAAACTCAGCAGCCACGCTTACGATCGAGTGGCCGGTTAGCAATGAAGGGGCGTGTAATGAAAAAGAAGATTTTCCCATGCTGGCAGAAATGGAGAAAGGTGTTGAGTTGTCTTTGCAGGATCTAGGCATGAAGTCGCCGTTAGGAGCATCACGCGCTGCCCGCTTCCAGGGGACCCCCCCCCCCCCCTCTTTAGGATCTGTATGGATCTGACGTGAGAGGCGAGTCGTCACGTACAGTCCAGGAGGGAGGTGAGACCGTACTGGATACGGTCGAAAGTCATCTGATTACACCAGAGACACCTGGAAGCTGCACTATCGAGTCTAGGTTAGACGGTGATACAGAAGATGCGGTAGAAGATCCCGCAACGAATAGTAGGAACTTCATGAAGGTGGTGCTAGGAGGACAAAGGTATATGGCCTTAAACAATCCAGGATCAATGATATGGTTGATAGGGCCAAAAATAGAAGAGACGTTGATAGATAAGTGTCAAGATAGTAATACGTATGTCAGAAGTATTACGGGAGACTTGCCTAAGGGCTGGGTTGTGGCAAGATCAAGCTCGATGTGGATGGTAAAGTAGGAGATCTAGCGTTGAAAATCATCCAGAATGTAGCTCACGAGATGGTATTTGGGATAAATTTTTGCAGAGATTTTGACATCGAATTGATGAAGAAACAGACACTATGGAGAATATACATGGTGAAAATTAATGTTTCGGAGCTCATTATTTTTCTTTTTCTTTAATAACGGCGGCTCAAATTTTTTTTTTGTTCTTTGATGCGTTTTTGCTATTTTAGCAGTGGTTTGATTTTTGAGTTTTAGTTTTTTGGGTTTTTTGATGCAATAGAAATAATATCATCGATGAAATGATAATGCGTTCGAAAGAGCATAAAATTATCCTATCTTTTTCCACCCAAAATTTTTCATAAGCTATTTCCCTTTTTTTGTTATTCACGAAATCGTATTTTTTTTCAAACGGTTATACCTGTGAAATATAAGAATGAAAATTTTTGAGAAAAATTGAGATGATTAGGAATATGAATAAGAATATTCTATAAAATTTGGAGGCTTTATCTTTTTCTTTTGAAGGTAAAAAAATCTTTCTGTAAAAAAAATCGATTTTTATTCAGCTGCGAATACTGGAGTATATCGGCAGCATTTGATCTGAAACTTTCCAAAATGATAGCTCTTTACTATTTTTTCAACGAGTTTTGTGCCTAGATTCACAACGACCTTTATATTTTGAGATATTTGAGGTTATATATTCTTTGAAAAAAATTTTTGATCGCTTATATCTCGTGAATGGCCCGGTCGATTTCTACCAAACACAGCTAATTTTTTCGTCTTTTAATTAAGACTCGAAATTGGAAATACATTTAAAGAGTCATCATGGTCATTTTATAACATTTATTCGATTTTTGGATTTTTGAGTGTTAGTTTTTCGAATTTTTTGATATGTTAGACATATTATGATCAATTTAGTATAAATGCATTAAACAGAGCATAAAATAACCTATCTTTTACAACCGAAAATTTTAGATAGAGTGTTTCCTTTCCTTTATTATATACGAAAAAGTAATATTTAGTTTAAACGGTTATATCTCGGAAATCTATAATGACAAATCGTTCACAAAAGTTTAGATGGTTAGGAATTCAGTGAATCTACGTACTACCTTCTGATTACAGTTAATTTAAATATTTAAATAATTTTAATAAATTACGTACTGAGAAAAAATTGCTGCGGTAAGGATTATTACCTATCGTTATGTAATTTTAGTAAAGAATTATCTTTTGTCAATGCGTCAACCATAAAAATGCACACACTTTTTGGGGTATTATTTAGAAAGAAATATAGCAATTTAAAATTAATTATTAGAAGAAAGAATTTCATATTGGCACAATTAATTTAGTTTGAGGAAGCTAAGTGCCAATGAATTGGCAGGTTTTTTTTTTATAATATCTACAAACAGATTTTATTTCTCGTCCAAAATTTTCCTTAATTTTTTCTTAATTGGGTTATTGTAAAAGTCTGACACTATTTTATCATCATTCTTATTATCTGTCGTGGATAAATTATAAAATCTATGTATACCGAAACCATTAACCAGAAAATGGGAAAATATTACACAAAATGGACCGCAAATACACGAGTCTTCACTCTAAATCTTCTTATCGATCCATCTAAAATGCTTACAATTTTTTCTAAGACGTTTAATGTGATTCGGTATTATCGGAGCTCCTCCGAATCTATCGACGAAATAGCCCCTTCCTAGTTTATCCACATAAAATGCTAACCAATGACTTCCAGGTTGTGTATGATTTTCTATGTTAACAACAAGGATTGCACGTAGTTTCCACACCTTCGGCAGTTGGTCCGAAGTTTAAACTCTGTCCGTGTATACCGGGAGATAACGCAGAATATCCAATATTTCTAAGGTGTTCATAACTATTTATATTATCCATGTGTACATTGAAATTTTATATCGTATTTATATTGTTTCGAAAAATCCTTCATACAGTATAAAATGTAGTATGTAGACGATTGTGGTAATCGATAAAATGATGGGCAACGATAGTCTTCATCAAAATTTATAACTTTACGTGCCATTACTTGTTGCAATAAATTTACTTTTATATATCCTCTCGTATAAATTGATCTTGCCTTTTTTGATAATTCGCGAAGATTAGCAATGAGGTATCTTTCGGGTACTTCTCCTATTCATATTCCCATATTCGAACCATTCAATTCCATGCTCTTGGAGAGTGCTCCAATTATTTTTTTTACGTAATATCTATCGGTAAATCACAAAAATTACACGATGGTGTTATTTCCAGTGCGTCATAAATGCATTATCAATTGAAACTACAGCTACTTCTTTAGGAATAAAAATATTATTTTCATTCTTAAATCCCTGCATTTTAATGATGAAATCTATTGTAATTTTCTGACTGTATTCGTCGGCTTCGAAATCAATACTGAATATTCCAATAACGTTTATTAATTATTAAAGTCTACTATAACTTGTCTCGACGAGTCAATCTCTATCACGTTATCGTGCTTTGCATAAACAGTGCAATTAACAGTAGATTCTAAAGGTTCATCGAATCGAACTTCGATTCTCAAACATGCATGTTTAACTAAGTTCCAATGAGATGTACTAGTAGCTGAGAACTCTGACGTCAAATTAAACGCAAATAAACAGCTACCATTAGCACAGGCTTCTCTTGATATGATGGCGTTTCCTTGATTTAAAAAGTGTATTTCAGTGTCAGAAAACAAAGTCTGGTAAGCATCGACACCAACATTTTATTTAAAATTTAGTTGAACAGGTTTTTAAGGAATATGAGTGCCATCAACGTATAGTGAAAAAGAAATAATATTGAAATTTGTAAAATTAAATGGATTATATTTTTTATCGCTATTCAAAGCTTAGTTATCTACGAAACCAATTATTATCATAGTCAATATTTTGATTTCTACACGCATGTGTGTATGTGTATTTCTACTGGCATGAGCGAATAAAATCCCAGGATTTATTTTTGCTCTCCTGACCAGCAAGGTAGATTTTACTATGCTACCTATATAAGTATTGTCAGCAAGTTTCATTAAACTAAAAGCATCTCTTGATCGAATAAGTTTTATACAAAGTTCAATACCATTGATTAAATACTTTTCCAAATTAAATACATCTTTGTGCAATCTTTCCATTAAATCGAAACACTTTTCCTCTTCATTAAAAGATTTTCTCTTTGTAAAATCAATGTTACTAGCAGATGGATCATCTACGAATTCTGATGTGTCATCGTGCCAAACAACTCGTAAGATGAAAATTTTTAGCACCATTATCATAGTTTAAAAGAGTTTCAACGTACGCCCTATACGTGTATAAATTATTAACAGGTGTAACTGTTTTTTGATTAAATACAACTTGATTGAAAATTGAATGAAGAAAATTATTAACAGGTCCGAGTGCGTATCCATCTGCTAATTTTCTGCTAATACTTGTCACATTATAAGAAGCTGATGTATCTATTTTCAACCATATCCGATGAGTATATTTCCAAATAGGCGAAATTTTAAAGGTATTGATAAATCGAGTTGTAGCTGTATCTTGAAGAAATACAACTTTTTTGTATGCAATATGTTTTACGAAAATGACATTTAAACAAAGCTTGTCATAGGAACAAAAATTAAACCGCAATAGAGTCATAAAAAATCGATTTTTAGGCCGAAATTGGATAAAAATACATTATATGCAAAGATTTTCAACAGTTAAGTTGTAAATATAAAAAAATACAATTTTTTCGATCGATTTTTAGACTACAATTAGATTGTAATAAATTGTATGCAAAAATTCTCTCTGATACACTTGAAGATTACGAAAGAATACAACTATTTTGTATGTAACATTTTTTACGATAACATCATTTAACCCTTTCAGTCACGCAATTCAATTCATTTGGTTATGGAAGTGCAAATATATGTTTCCAATGTATTTTTGAACAAAGAATCCAAATCAAGTGTCAAAAATTGAAAAAAAAATTATAAAAAAAAAAAGAAAAAAAAACGAAAAAAAAAATAAAAAAGAAAAAAAGAAAAAAAGAGAAAAAGAAAAAAAAAAGAAAAAAAGAAAAAAAGAAAAACAAAAAAAAAAGAAAAAAACATAACTCTGCCACAGACGGTCCCAAGCCCGTGTTCTAATGAGGAGGGGGTTTTTTTACTTTCATAACCAAACGAATTCAATTTCATGACTAAAAGGGTGGTTTTCACCCCATTTGAAGGGTTGTTTTTATATTTATAAAATTATTGATATCAGATTCGTATTCTACGATCAAAAATACATAGAAAACGTATATTTGTACTGCGATAACAATAGAAATCAAATTTTGTGACTAAAAACAATAGGGAGCCGATATATCGGCTTCTGTGACTGAAAGGGTTAAACAAAGTTTGTCAAAAGAAACGAAAAATAAGGCACAAAAAATGCATAAAATATCGAATTTTATCTGTATATATAATAAATTTCATACTTTTACTAAATATTCAACTGTATAGTAATAGATCTCAAAGAAACAAAACTTTAAAAATATTTAAAAGTTGTTTATTATCTTCTTTAATCATGACAAAACAAGTTTCCGAAGTTTTAATATTTTTCGACAAAGCGGAAAGATATTTGCTACATCGTGGCGGACCAGCTTCAACTTTACATTGTAAAAGCATTTTTCAGTCGGTTCTTTAGGTCTAAAGCAGTGATATAAGATAACAACAAGACAACTGAATTGACATTCTTGCGAATTAATCTCTCAATTTTCCAAGTTATTGATAGTTTAATGCGATGTGCGAGCATTATCGGTCGTGTCTTACATGCAAAAAGTGTAGCTTCTGGCATGCTTTGCAGCGCTTGCGAGGCATTTCAGAGCGAGCGTGCGAGCTTGAAGTAGTCATTTGAAGACAATTTTTTCCAAGTTCGCATGAAATATGAAAAAATGTTTCAGGTATCAGAATGTCAACTAAAGCTACTTTCAACTCTCCTTGCAGTTGCATTTCATATGGTAAACGAACTGTAAAATGTGATGCTACATTTTCCAGAAAATATTTTATGCTATTATCACTAGCTAATAAAACATAAAAATCATTTTTCATTTTCGATTTGTCAATTCCCTTGCAGGTATACAAGAATTTCTCTGGGTAACCGCCGAAGTAATGAGATATTTTTTGTTACGCCCTTTACCAGCAGTACGTATTACTTTATATATAATAAAGGTGTTTACAAATCATTCGAACACGGGACAATTCTTGTTCGTAAAATATACCGTCGATTACATCTCTAGCTAAATCCTGCAATACGGAGCACGTGTTCTTGAAATACGTACAAACTTAAATATCTCTTTTTTATAATTTCCTTCATATGCTTTCGCAAAGACGTTTTTGAAAGTAGTGATCCGAGAAAGGTCTCCGACCTTGTAATTAGGCCCTTTACTTGTGAAATCATAGCCATATTTGCGTTCATAATTGGCTCGAGCAACGTAAGCATTTTGTAAATTCCCTTTACTTGGAGCCATCTGTATACCTGAATGTTGACTATTATTATAAGATTCTACCAGTGATTGTAAAATATCTATATAACGCTTTGTATGAAAATTAGTAAAGTATCGCCATATGAGCGAATTTAAGACTCTTTTATACCTTTCAGCTATGCCAGCTTTTACATCAGGACTTTGCACTGCTCAAAAAATTAGTTCCTCTTTTAATATTTTTTGAAACGACGATCCAAGAAATTCTCGTCCATTATCAGTCTGAATATGATGGAAATGTGATTATTACTCGACTGAATTCGGCAAAAAGCCTTCGCGACCTTTGCACAAGATGTATCATACATCGGTTCACAACATGCATATCGACTTAAAACGTCTATTATTACTAAAATATAGGAATACTTGTCGTTATACAATTTTATTGATTTGAGATCAATAAAATCAGTTTCCAAAATGTCATCTATATTAGAAACGTTGTAATTTTGCCGAGGGTATCTCAATCGTCTTGACTTATGAATTGTACATGCGTCTAATAATGTTTTCTTAACTTTTCATTAATTTTTATCAAAAGATCATGTTAGCCCATGATCTAGTTTTTTTAGGTATAGGATTGTCGGTTACGGATTTGTTTTCCAAAATAGTTTTATCTTCATCACCACTACATAATTTCTCTTTCGAATCAGTTCCTACCAGATCGGGGTTTGGAGTTTTCAAAGTATCACTTAAGCGACGAGCGACTGTACAAAGTTTTCTTTTTATACTTATTTATAGATATGCTTTCAATTCACCTTCGTTCCATAGATCAGTATTTCCGAAGAATTCTCTAGGTATTCCCATACTCCTCAGAAATTGAGCAAATTGTATACCAGTTGCTACATGAGACTTTCTTTTTGTCATACACTCGTTAATTAAGTCCACAATATTAGACGATTGAATAACTTTGCCATTTATGGAAACTGTATCCAGATCATCCCATGATACTCGATTTCCACCTACATCCTGAACGTGAGAAAGCTGTTTCGCTTTCCATCTAAAGGTCCCAGGCACGCTTTCAATTATTTTTGAATATTTTTCTGATAAATCTGATTTGTCTGTAGATTATTATCTACCAACTTCTTCCTTATTGATTCCTTTCAATTTCAAAACATGATTATTATCATCAATAAAGTGAAGATATATTTGTAAAGTTTGGCTGTAAAGTAACCATTTGTCACACTTAGATTTATCAGTAGAATCTAGAATTTCGCTCATTTCTTCATCTAGACGAGAAAAAACTATACCAGCGGTCTGTATAGATTTTACTGTATAAGTAGGTGCACAAGTTTCTTTATTGCCATTCTTTTGAGCGCATTTATTTGAATGTTTATATGTCTATACCGACAATAGAACTCAATACTAGTCATAAGAGTAATCGTAAAAATTCTCAATCCTTTCGAACGTTGATCGTTTTTTTATTAGTCTAAGTCCTTCGTTTTTGCACCAAGACACGAACAATTTTAGCGAATTTTCTTAACTTTTTCTTTTCTGAATCTTTTAACGATACATTCCGTTTAAAATGTTTAATACTCATTCGTAAATACACTTTATAAACCGTCATGTGGCTTTACGTAGAAGAGCAGTTCTCTTTTCTTTACTAAGATAACAGAGAGCATGCAGACCTACAGTGTATTTTGTAGTAAAACGCGAACGTACTTTCGCATCCATTACACTTGTCCGACTAATGATCAGATGTTAAAGGAATCATTTTTATATTTTTCTTTTTGGCAAATATACACACTCATTTTCATCACATGGAAACAAACATGTATGTCATGCTAAAATGAAGATAAGAATGAGGCTTTAAAGTTGCGTCTTTAAAAATATTTTTTAAAAAACGATACAGATGCTGTATTTGAGCAGGATCTCTAGGATTTTTGTAAAATGCAAGATATGAGATATTTCGTGAAATAAATGTAAATTGTGGTAAATACGTGCTATGGGGTAACCATTTTTCCTTCCGCGGTGCGTATACTATTTTTCACCATACCCGGGCCGAAAATGATACATTTCAGTTTCGGAGCGGGGAGGAAATGTGGTACTTTCGATCAGGGTATGGCATCGTATTTTGGTACGTAATAATTTTTTTGACAAATGATGTCTTTCTACAAGACGTCGGACCACAGTACAAAGCTGTCTAGGGATGTTTATATGTTATATTCATTATTACAAATGACATAATACAGATGACTGGTGCTTCATATACTGTTTTGAAATCAGCAGATTTTTGCGGTAGCGACGGTGGCGCGGCAATCCGAATGTGCTAAAACCAGCTTGTATCTCAATCGTATTATTAGCTTATAACGACAATCAACCGCAGTCGCAGCTAACCTTTTTTTTCGTTTGTATATATAAAATAAGACAGTGTTGAATTATCAAATTGAACTACATAATTTTTATTTTTAAGTATTTATACTCTGAGCGTAACAACATCAATATATTCTGTTCGACCTATACCACCATACTCGATCGATAGAGCACTTACATTTTTTCCAAGTGTATAAGAGCGCAGCCGTGCATAATTAACTAATTTTTTTGTCTCATAATCAAGAGTAATTAATTTTTCTTCTATAACATTCTAATTCATTTGTTAGCTGACCTAAAATGCAACCAGTATCGGGATAAATTTCTTTTGGTTCACCTTCTGAGAAATATATACAAGAATCTGTATCATAGTATAAAAGATGCTTTTGTAATTTCTTAAGATAAGAATACAGTTTTAACCTAGCTTGAGCAATGTAGTACGCTGCTGTAAAATTTTTGTAAAAATTAAATTTTTTCCTAAATACCATTTTTAACACAAAAATTCAATTTTTGTTGAAAATAAAATAGAAAAGTGCTTCTGTTCAGTACCTTCGATTATCGAAACGTGAAATAGTTTATCAATTTTTTTACAGTTTTCATTAACTAAATAATTTTAAAATTGATCATTTTGTTTTGGAAATACCAACATTTCTAACAATTAAAATTTTTGTTTGGAAAAATTAATTTTATGAAACAAAGCAATAAGATTTTGAAAAAGTTGTCAATTAAAAGTGAAAACATTTTTGACATTTTTATTAAAAAAGTTAATGGGTTAAACTTTAGTTTTTTTTTTATATTTCTTACCATAGAAAACAATTAAAACAGAAAATTTAAGAGAATAAAAGATTGAACTTATTTTTCGTTTCTGAATAATTTACGAAAAATTTTACACAGTTTCGATTTAGAAACGAGATTCGAACTCAGAAAAGTTACATCAACTAGTGAAATTTTTAATTTCTTCTTAAATATTAACGAAGTCAACCCGTGATTGATTTGATTGATGAAACGAATTCAAAGCGATAATTGCGTAAATGGGAACGCTAGAATTTAGGAAAATCGTACACTCAGCTCGGACAAGAACAATTTAATTACGAAATTTTTCTTGTGCCACTGATTTGAAATATATCCTCGCACACACTTAAATATAGCCAGAACTTGTAGAAAAGGGAAAAATAGATATAACTACATCTGAAGATCAGTTATATATCAGATAATTTCTACAAAATGGCGGACGCCACAGTGTCAGTAATCGACGACTAGATTCTGGGATTAAATAATCAAAGACTCGAGAACGCACTGTCGCAGCTGAAGCTGACGACAAATGGAAACCATTTCGTTTGAGTAGATCGTTTGGAAAAATGGTTGGTACGTAATTGTCACGTGTATAATGTGACAAGTCAGGAGAAATACAGGTGTAATAGGAGATATACTCGAAACGAAGCGAGGAGGCCGGTGGAAATAGCGCAGTGGATTCCATGCTCATCTGTTGACGGGAGTCAAATACAAGCTTGGGTTCGAATCTCACCTCGGGCGAATTCGTCCACCTTTTTATAATTTAATTAGCCGAATATAAAATCGTAACATAATTACTCAGCGGACGATTTTGAACAAACCCGGGAACCTTCAACAACCGAGCAAGGTTACGTAGGCAGTTAATGAACGACATCATCATAGAAGACGTGGACAATGGAATTCATAAAGGTGATGCAAAAGATCACCAACTGGTCACGTTACAGAACTGGTGTCGGATACAGAAGTCCACAGAAACCTTGAGCAGTCGCTGCGCGGACCACCCGAAGACATCGAACGGGAAAAAGATTACTTCGTCAAAAACCACCTCACGAACACACCTGGAGATACAGGAACGACGAATGAAAAGGTGATAAGGCTGGTATCAGCTAAAGGAAACGCCTTCCAGATACCAATAAACATATCATCCACGCTAGCGAAGTTGATCCAAGATAACAGAATGCTTAGACAACAAGTCGACATGATGAAGAAAGAACAATTGCTGTCCAGCACAAGACATGGCGATAGCATGCGTTCTGGGTATTTCCAAGATACGTATACGTTATTCGGCGACACGCAGTTAGACAATCGTGATGGCAGTTCTGCGGACCTACGAGTGGCACCTGGGGGAGGGGGAGGATAGTTGAGGAACTATTACAACCGGCAATCAGCGAGAAAGCTGAACAATCAGAGAAAAAATCGTCGAAACGACGAATGGGTAAGAGACCGAACGTACTTCGAACGATCGGCCAACCATCCTGTCGTCGACCCAGGAGATACTAGTCCATCTGACAAGAGAAGAAGGAACCTTGGTATGTCGAGTCCAAGGCCTTGGGTAGGAACCCTCGACCATACGACACGTTCCGGCGGCAATACACGTGACGTCGGTCAAATAGTCAGGAAGTGGAAAGTCAAGTACTCTGGCAAGAAAGACCAGAGCATAGACGCCTTATTTGCGAGAGTGGACGACTGCAAAACCCTGGCCAACTTATCGTATGACGAACTCTTAACCGCACTATCTGAGCTCTTCACAGATACGACAGCAACCTGGTACCGAAATAATAAAATTAAGTGGAAAACTTAGAGAGACTTCACTACTTCGGCCAGGCATTGGGATGGCACGGGCCGTCAATATCAGTAAAGACTGCTAAACGAAGCATATATTCGGATGCAATGACCGGATGAGTTAGTATGAGATTACCTCACGTGCCTGATAGGTATAATGACCAAACTGGCACTATGGCTTGAGGAAACTCAAGAATTGGATCTATTGCACCGAAATATGCGATTAGATTTACAGAAAATGGTCAGGAGATCCGACGTCACCAGTGTAAAAATACTACTGGACGCGGCGATCGACGCTGAGCAGACGTTGGAACACGAGAAGGCGTACCGTCTACCACCAGCACCAGAAGCTTCTCTGCTACCCGAGTTGACGTACAGGCCAACTCTGTGGAAAAAGAAGCACAGAACGGAGATTTCCGCCGTGGCTTTGGAGGAAACGAAGCCTCCCATGCCAGACTTCACGGTTATGTTTGCGAAGGTGTTAGATGAGCAGTTAAAACATCTCAAGAGGCCTGACAACGCACGAAAGTCGAGCAAGACCACCCAAGGATGGATGAAATAACCCCAGACCGAACCGCCCTAGCGAATCGTCAAAGGGAAACAAGCAAAAGTTCCATCCTACGCAACCTCTGAAATGTTTCGGTTGCGCAGAATTGGGCTTTATGCGAAGATACTGACCCAAGTGCTCGGGAAACGAAGTGGGGATTGGCCACTAAGGATTACGGCCATGCCTAAAGTAAGCACGGTCCCCGCAGCATCTCTCCCCATCGACGCCGAAGTATCGACGGAGAAAAAGATCGCCCACGCGTGCCCGGACGACCCCTCTCCCGAAGGCTAGATCGGATTAGTCTGAAAATCGAGTTCCACCCCTTCAGAAGAAAGGGAGGAAACTGCACAACGGCAGAGATCGACGAATATTCCAGAAGAATGTACGATTTCTGCAGTTTCTGCCTTCACCGGCACTGAAGTAGGCAAGTGGATGTCTAGACGAGCCCTCTTCCGAAGGCGAGGCCTAACGGAATAGGCAACCGAATTCGACTCTCTCAGAAGAGCGAGGAGAGAGCGAACAGCCGCGGAGATCCACGAATTGCCCAGAATACAATTTCATCGATGCCTTCCCCAGTCGAAGCCGGAGCAGCGAATACGTTTCTGCAAGTGGGCACGTCCTCCTGCGACGGGAAGAACAACTAAAACGAGGTTATGAAGGGAAACGTCATGTCAGTGGTAGCTCAATTCGTCGGAACTGAAGCGACGACGATAGACTCTGACTTCCAGTCAGGATCGAACAGATCTTCTCCCGAAGGAGATACCGATGTGTCCAACCGACCCCAGGCAGGCTCGAGCTCCACCAAAGAGGAAGCAGAATCAATGCAAACGCTGAAGTGGTCATACCAAGAATTTCATTCACAATTAGACGAGCCTTCTCCCGAAGGAGAGGCCGAACTGGTAGCGCAAACGAGCTCAATTTTCTCAGAAGAGAGAGAAGAGCTCATGCGACTACGTGGATCAGCGGACGAACCAGATGTAGATGTGATGTATTTCGAAGGCACATAAGTTAGAGTACAGATAGAAGTCGCTAGCTTGGAAGCAGGGGACGCCGCGATCTCATCATCAGGAATCGCTGATGTGACAAATGCAGAATACCAGGAGCTAGAAAGCCTCCTGAACGAATCACTGAAAGACCGAGGGGATGCGTGCGGGCTCACGTGCGATATTAAACATCCCATCGATGTTGGATCGACGAGGCCCATTAAATAGAAATATTACCCTATTTCCGAAAGAATCGAGCGGGAAATGCATCAGCAAGTGAAGGGAAAGCTGGAGTAGAAAGTTATCGAGCCATCTAATAGTGACTGCTCGAGCTTAGCGAGCGTGGTGAAGAATTCAAGCAGCACCTATAGATTCTACGTTGACCACCTAAAGGCCAACGCGCAACGAAACCGGAATCGTACCCCTTGCCATATATGCAGAGTATGTCGGCGAACGCGGCGCGCTTGGCGAACGCCGAGCACGACCACGTGGCTCATGACGTCGTTGGATTTCCAGCTCAGACGAGGAGGGAAGGAAGACGCCCAAGCGGACCCCGAACCCTCCGGGGACCGGAAAAGTCAGGTTATGCGGCATCTGAGGCAAACCAGGGGTACGTTATCCCTCCAAGTAGCCAAATACGGGCAAAGTTCACGCTCCCATCATGGAGGGTGGAATAATCGAGATGGTAACATCAAAGAAAAGAAAAAAGAGGAGTAGTCTTATTTCTAGACGAAAGAAAGAATCAAATAAAAAGAAAAGAAATAGAAACTGGCCATCGACATCCTTTAATCCACATCTCTCACAGCCGATTCCTCATTGGTTTTCGCGACATCGTTTACCGATTGGCAGAAGTTGCTTAGCGAGGTAGCCATCGACTGGGAGGGGATGTAACGTACCGCTAATAACTCACGAGTAATACAACGCGAAACGACTATAGGCCAAGTGTCACCATCTGACAGCCGAGCGCTTCAACATGTAGGTAAGAGATAACAGGCGGGTGCCGAGGCCGTGGAGAAAGGCCATTATCCCTATCGCTTCTATGCCGCACACCACGATTTCTGCTTGCTCGTGTGCGTGGGTGAAAGAAAGACTGAAAGTGGAGGAGAACGCTCCAGCACCACCGACCTTGCTACAGAAGGCCAAGCCGACACGCGAGAGAAGGAGCCCAGCAGCGAAAGCGAGAGGGGCAGCTACAAGCCAGCGCGAGGAAGAGAGAGAGAGAGAGAGAGAGAGAGAGAGAGAGAAATCGAGAAGAAGATAGAGAGAGAGAGAGAGAGAAGTTCCGACTGCGGCAGAAGTTCTGTTGTGCAATAAATAGTGCATTTCAAATCAATATGCCAATCATTGATATGTAACAATTACAAGCTAATAGTACTAATTTTGAAAATATTTTGAACAATTTATTAGTTGCATATAATGCAGAAGAAACTCTCAATGAAAAAATTCGGCTATTAACTCTTCTTCCAACTGACTGGACATTTAATAAAACATGTGAACAGTTTAAATGCACTCGATACACGTTTAATCAAGCAAAGAAATTACGGATGGAGAAAGGTAATCTATGAATTCAATACTTATTCATTTCTACATATATATTATATATAAAATATATACATTGATTTAAATGAATATTTAAAAGCTAAAAACAATGTTTATGTTTCAATAAATAGAAATAGTTTGACAACATTTTGGATTTCTCTTACGCTCTTTTTTAAGCTCCTCTCTGCAAACGCAGGACAGTTGAATATCCATTCCAGCCAACGTGTGCTGAAGCACGATAAGGCTGAGTTTTTCCTTTTATTCAACACTATCACTTATAATATAAACTAGAAAATAAACATGCTTTTTAACACTACACTGTTTTACTTATTTTATAACATGTACTGATATTAATTATATTTTAGTGTGTTAATTTCTATAATAAGTTGGAAATTGAATATAAACACTAAAATATAATTGCATGTTCTAAAATAAGTAAAGAAGTGTAATATTAAAAAGCATGTATATTTAATAGTTGATTATAAGTGATAGTACGAAATAAGACACTCGATGGTAATTGAGTTAAAAATACTGGCACAGGGTTATCAACAAAACATAACGCTTGAATTGAGAAATACATCTAACAGTGGTTCAGATTCGATATTAATCGCAAAGGATCCTTTATACGTGGAAAAATCACAACCAGCATTATTGTGGTTCAACAAACAATGGCTGAAATGGAGATTCAACTGTGGTGTGTGTGTGCGACGCGATGAGCAGCTTAACAAATTATGAATATTAACTCGAATCATTTTGCAAGCAATAAATTTATAAATGAATTACATAGTGATGATTTAAAATAAATTCAATTTATGCATGAACCACCTTAACCGGTGATTGAAGTTTTTTAATAACCTAATCCATATTTCTTTTATTTAAGGCATCTTAGGCCAACGTACAAGGAAAGCTTATATAATTTATTCATCTGAAGTATTGAATGATATAGTTAATTATTATAGAGATGAATCTAATAGCCGTATGTGCAGTGGTATGAAGGAGTATGTAAGCGTTAAAGATCTTAATCAAGAAGAACCAGTATTACTACAGAAAAGACTATTGTTCTACAATCTTAAGGATTTATACAATGAGTATGTAAAAATTTATGAGTTTGATAAAGTACCTTCATTTGCCTTATTTACTAGCTTAAGACCCAAGGAAAGTGTTTGTGCCGGAATGCCTGGTACTCACACAATTTGTGTGTGCAGTCAACACCATAATGTAAAGTTAAAATTGAGTAGCTTAGGAACTAAAGAAAACTATAGAGAAATAATTGAGTCTGCTGTCTGTTCTGTGGATAATAAAAAATGTATGTTTCAAGAATGCAATAAATGTCCTGTTTCAGAAGCTATTCACAAAATATTAAGTAGTGCAATAAAAGATAAACATGAAGTTGTTATTTATAATTAGACAAATATTAGTCAAACGAGTAACGATAAGTCAGTAAATAGGTTTACTCTTGAACAATTTACGGAACCTATTAAAGAATTTGTTGACAGTCTTGTTAATGATATCTGCGAATTGACACAACATCATTATATTGCTGAAAATGAAAAGAACTACCTTTCTTACTGCAAGCAAAATTTGAAACCAGATACGTGTATTGGCTTAATGGATTTTGCTGAGAACTAATTTTTTATATGTCAGGATTAAATTCAAGCTTTTTATTTCAATAATGTCCAAGCTACACTTTATACAGTGGTTATTTATTATAAAAATGAAACTGAAGATGATTTGAAATCAAAGAGTTTCTGCGTTATAAGTGATAACCTTAAACATACTGCTTCATCTGTAAATATATATCAAGAAACTGTCATCCAGTCATTAAAACAAGAATGTCCATGGATAAAAAATATTATTTACTTCACCGATGGAGCACCAACACAATTCAAAAACAAGTAACTAAATACTCATATTATTATAATATAAATTCAAGGGCACATGGCGCTGTTAAAATTTGAATTAATAATTTGTATAAAATTCTTATGTTGTGATATTTGATTTTTCAGAAATCATTTCATAAATATTTGTCATCACGAGAGTGAACTGAAAATAAAAATTCTATCACATAATTTTTTTGCAACAAGCCATGGGAAAAGTCCTTGCGATGGAGTTGGAGCTGTTCGAAGAGCTTCCCTTCAAAAATCAGCTTGTGAGCAAATACTGACACCAAAATAAATGTTTGATTACCTGAGTTAAACTGTTAGTGAGATAAGGTAGTCTTATAGTTTTATAAAATTTTGTATGTGTTCGACATATAAAAATTTAACTAGAATAATGAATCAAAATTATTATAATGTACATTGCTATATACGTTAAAGAAAATTACAATTTTATTATTCTTTTAACAGCTTAATTAATATTAATACCTGAATGTGCTAATAATTAGAATATCTAACTGTAAAATTTGTATTTATAGTTTCTTATGGGTAAGCAATAAGGATGTAGAAGCCAGGGGGAGAAGCTTAAAGAAATGTTTTGAAAGTGCCAAGACAGTTCCACAAACACGACAGAATCATTTCTTCAGGCCACTGGATAATACTTCATTAGAAGTAAAGATTACATCATCTAGCAAAGACTCTAAAATAATAAAAATGATATAACGTAATAAACACATTTTTCTCTATCTAATAATGTATAATTAAAAAATTAATTAATATCCTTCTCTCAATATTTTATTATTTATATTAACTGCACACATCAAAATGATATACAAAATATATATCATATATATTATGCCTATTCATGTATATATATATATATATATATATATATATATATATATATTAGGATTATATACTGAACCAATTTTTAGATTGTACGTTTATCAAACATTAATCCTCAAATATAAAAATGTTTTTAGAATAAATTATCTGACTCGATGGATTAATATCTATATATATATATTCTGATTCAGCATCCTATAAAACAGAAATTCATGCAAATTTCCAATGACAAATTTTTTTCCAATTCAAAAATCACGTTATGCGAATTGCAATATTTCAAAACTTTTAGATAAATCTACTATTTTAAATACATAGTAATCTAAATTGCAAGGCTCATTTAATAACCTGCGAACGTAGCAACTTAGCCTTTTCCTGGTCCATCTCTATGATGGCCAGCCGCTGTTCCCTGCTATTGGGTTTGGTCAGCGATACGCTGATCTCACTCACTGACCTCCCTGCTTCGTTGAAGAGCCCCTTGACCGCTGCTTCCACCTCATCCTTGGTGGTGAGGCTATCGAGGTCCCTGACTTCCACGCTTGTCCTCGATAATAGGTTTCTTACGACCCCTGTGTCACCTACTGCTTTTTTCCGGGAGTCTCCAAGGCTTCCCAGCACCTGATCATTTGCCTTTGAGCCCAACTCGACCAAGACGTGTCCTGATCTGGTTTTCCTGATGCGTACATCAATATTTGGGCACTCTGCCGGGATCTTCTCACAGACAATCGAGAGAACGTCCGCGTAAGAGATTCCGGCGTTAAGGCGGATAAGGACTGCCATAGGTCGCTTCCTTGGTGTCCTCTTCCTCCTCTTCTTCTTCGGAGGCTTCTGAGAACGCTCTCTCCTCTGGTTCGCCGGTGTTTTGGCTGTCGGGGGCTTCTGTTGTTGCGGATGAAGCTTCAGCTGTTGTCGCAGATTCTCCCGCTCTTGTTGCTCTTGTCTGCACTGTTCTTGGGTCTTCTGCTGCTGTTGTTTAACAGCAGCTTTATCCTTTTTCGACTGCACCATTACGAAGCCGTCGGTCTCCGTGGGTCCATTTGACCTAGCCTTCTTGTCAGTGGCTACTGACTCGGCAGCGTCAAAGTTCGCGTCTTTCGGGCGCGTTGTTTTTCTGCCGCTGGCTTGAGCTAGCCGCGGCTTCCTGCGCATCTGTCATCATATGGTTCTCTTTATTGGAGAGCAGGTGATCCTTTAATGCGTCAAAAAGTTCGACTACAATTGAAAGGTTGTCTTTTATGTCGTAATAGACGCCACGTTGCCTGCCTACTCCATCCTTTATTTTCTTGAGGAGTTCATCAATCCTCTTGAAAACATCCTCTATCATGCTTTCCTTCGGGCGGCTTAGTTGTTGTGTGTCTCCCAGCAATGTGTTTGGAGAATATCGCTCCTGCTGCCTCGTTCATCTCATTTTTTATTTGGGACATGATTCTTCTTTGTTGTTTAACCAGCGCATGGTACGTAGGGGGGCGGGCCGAAATATCTGGGAGCGGGTGTACCCTCGGATACTTTGATCCTACCCCAGTTCCCTGAGGCCCAGCCTTCGTTTTCCCTGTCCCGGAAAACACGGACGAACCAGGACTCGTCCGTAGCATCAGGGGTTCCGATCCCCCTGCCCAATGTGCACTTCCTGATTAGGGTCCGTACCGGCCGGCTTCTGATCCCGCGCCAAATCTAACCGCCTCGGCAGAGCTAGCTCACGTCAGCCCTTCGCCCATGCCGAAGGGAACAACCGACTGGGGTCCGGACACTCCCAGCGTGTCCTGGCGCGAGAACAACCGGGTCGGGCGGATTTCTGTGCATCTGCCTCACGACTAGCGTATCGCCCGACATGAGATATTTCAGTATTTTGTTGAGTGTAGTGCGTGTTCTAAGTGTAGGGTAATGATTGTAAGAGTAAATGTGTGTAGAGTGTGTTCGGTTACCATTTAGTCACCTTCTGACTTTCAGATGAATTGCTGTGCTTCCTCATGCCAGGAAGTATATGCCTCGGCCACGCGTCAACCCAGGCAACCGCGGAGGGCATAATAATAACAATAATAATAATAATAATAATAATAATAATAATAATCGAGCACTTTCCGCGATGGAACGTCAGACGTATGGACCGCGAGAAATTGGTAAAGGTGGTAATGGATGCGGAACCTCCCTCTGCGAGAATTCCGCGTGTACCAGTAGGCCGTGAAAGAGCGGAAGTGCTCGTAGAAAGAACGACGAGAGTGATAGCGAAAGCGTGCAACGCCGCTATGCCACGGACGTGCACGAGAAATAGACGACAACCGGTATACTGGTGGACCGACGAGATCGCGACACTCAGGAAAGAGTGCCATGCGCGCAGACGGGCGGCACAGCGTGCGCGACTCCGGGAAGGAAGCGACGATCTCATGCAGCAGTATAGGGTGGCACGGAAGCAGCTTCGCTACGCGATCAAGCACAGCAAGCTTCGTTGCTGGAGACAACTTTGCGAGGACGTCGACGGCGACCCTTGGGGGATGGGCTATAAGATAGTAACCCAAAAACTGAAAGCACGAGCGACCAATTCGATGATGAGCACGCGAAAAATCGAAACGGTAATTGACGGGCTCTTTCCAACCCATCCACTTAGAGACCACGCGGAATACACCGACATACGCGCGGACGATATCCCGCTGTTCACGGAGGGGGAGCTTTTGGCAGCTACCTCCTACCTGAAGGGCGGAAAGGCACCAGGACCGGACGGAATACCAGTAGAAGCAATAAAGATAATCGCGAAGTGTAGGCCACAGATACTGCTTGAAATGTACAATACATGTTTGGTAGAGGGGGTATTCAGCTACCGCTGGAAGATGGCGCGATTGGTTCTCATCGATAAAAATAAAGGGGACCCAAATTCTCCATCCGCTTACAGACCTCTTAGTTTGCTCGATACGATGGGGAAAACAGCTAAGCTGCTTCTTAGGCCAAGGATCCAGGGAGCGATTCGGGAAGCAGGCGATCTTTCCGATAACCAGCACGGTTTCAGGAAGGGTCGATCGGTGATAGGCGCGGTGCGCGAAGTAACATCGTCGGTCACTAGAACAGATGAGGCGTGTCATGCGGCTAGACCGATAGTCGTGCTGGCAACGCTTGATGTTAAGAACGCCATCAAATCCGCGAGATGGGTCGACATCCTGGCGTCTCGTCGAGCCTTTGGGGTGACAGAAAGCTTTTGTACGAAACGGACGAAGGACTCAAAGTCAGACCTGTCACGGCCGGCGTGGCGCAGGGGTCGATTTTGGTTTCGGATTTCTGGTTAGTATTATATGACGCAATGCTGAGACTCCAGATGCCGATCAGGGTGTCGCTGATAGGATGCGCGGACGATGTAGCGGTGGTAATACTTGCGCGCGACGTAGATACTGCCCAGTTCCAGCTGACCGTGGCCGTGCGGCGCATACTTCGCTGGATGCGTGAGCACGGACTACGGCTAGCTTTAGATAAGACGGAAGTAGTATTGCTGACTAGGAAACGAATCCAGACAGCAATGGACATAACGGTAGGTGACGCGGTGGTGAGTACGCGTCCGGCGGCTAAGTATCTGGGGGTGACCCTAGACAATAAGCTGACCTTCGCGCTTCACCTCCGAATCACGGCGAATAGGGCGGCGAAACGGGTAGCCGAATTAAGCAGGCTCATGGCCAACGTGCGCGGGCCACGACCTGCAACGGGCAGACTGCTCATGTCAACCACGAACTCCATTCTCCTCTACGGAGCGGAGGGCTGGGCCGATGCCATGAGCAAGGAAAAGTATAGAAAGTGCATAGCGGCGGTGCAGCGCTAGGGAGCACTTCGAATAGCAAGCGCGTTTCAAGGGCAGCGATATTCGTTATCGCCGGAGTTATCCTCGTATATCTGCTTGCGCAAGAGCGAAAGCGGATATACGAGCGGAGCCACGAGTTCGGGAGGGCCCGCGCAGCGACAGAAGAACGGGAACGGACAATGACGGCGTGGCAGGACGAATGGCTGGGTGAGAGGCAACGACCACAACCACGTCGACAGCAACAGGCACGATGGACCTACGAACTAATACAGGAACTGGCTCCGTGGTTGGGCAGGCAATTCGGGGAGGTGAGTTTATACCTCGCCCAGTTCTTGTCTGGGCACGGATACTTCAGACAATACTTAAACAGAATGGGGAAGGTTCGAACGCCGGCGTGTATTTACTGCGGGCACAACAAAGACGACGCGGAACACACGTTTTTCGTGTGCCCGCACTGGACCGAAGAACGACGAAGACTGGAGACCATTACGGGGCCGACAGTGCCAGCCAACATTGTTGCAACGATGTTGGAGAGCAAAGACAAGTGGGACGCGGTAACATTGTATATCGAAAAGGTCCTCTGCGCGAAACGGGAAGACGGATGCTTCGCCGACGGGCCAGGCTGACGAAAAGACAAGACAAACGAAACTTGGCAGGACTGACTGAGGACGAAAGAAGAAAAAGACAGGCGGCCCCCCACTCGAAGTAATGCGAAAGCGGTACCGGGTGGGGGGCGTTCGCGTCACACTCGTTTGTAGTGGGTAGGACACGGCGGCAAGCTCGCCTCGGCTGTAATCCGGCATTGAGCACGGACATCAGTTGAGGATAGACAGCGCGCCAGTGGAGTCCCACACTACCACCCCAGAGTGCAGGAGCTCAGGAGATGGTGTCCATGATGATTTTTGCGAGTTAAAAAAAAATAAATAATAATAATAATAATAATGATGATGATGGTGATGATGATGATGATGATGATGATGATGATGATGATGATGATGATGATGATGATGATGAATTTTTGAATTTTCTCAAAATTTTTAAATTTTATCATATTTTTTAATATTTCTCAACATTTTTTAATTTTATAAAAAATTGGGTAAATTTTCTCAAAAATTTGTTACACTTTCTCAAAATTTTAAAATTTTCTCAAATTGTTTCAATTTATTTCAATAGAATCAAATATTTCAAAAATTTCCGGAACTTCCATAATTTTCTACTTTTCTCAAAATTTTACGATTTTCAAACTATTTTCCAGTTTACTAAAAATTTTCCAATTTTCTCAAAATTTATAAGTTTTCTCAAAATTTTTAAATTTCCTCAAAATTTCTAAAATTTTCTCAAAATTTTTAAATTTTTACAAAATTTTTGAATTTTTACAAAATTTTTAAATTTTCTTAAAATTTTTAGCTTTTATCAAAATTTTCTCGTAAATTTAAATTTTCTGAAAATTTTTAAATTTTTTCAAAATTTTTAAATTTTCTCAAAATTTTTAAATTTTTTCAAAATTTTTGAGAAAATTTGTTACACTTTCTCAAAATTTTTAAATTTTCAAATAATGTTTAAATTTTCTCAAATCGTTTCAATTTATTTCAATAAATTTGAAAATTTTGAGAAAATTGGAAAATTTTGAAAAAATTGGAAAATTTTGGAAAAATTGGAAATTTTTTAACCAATTGGAGAATTTTGAGAAAAATGGAAAATTTTGAGAAAGTTTGAAAAATTTGAGAAAGTTTAAAAATTTTGAGAAAATTTAAAAATTTTGATAAAATGTAGAAATTTTGATAAAATTTATAAATTTTGAGAAAATTGGAAAATTTTTAGTAAACTGGAAAATAGTTTGAAAATCGTAAAATTTTGAGAAAAGTAGAAAATTATTGAAGTTCCGGAAATTTTTGAAATATTTGATTCTATTGAAATAAATTGAAACGATTTGAGAAAATTTAAACATTTTGAAAAATTTTTAAAATTTTGAGAAACTGTAAAAATTTTGTGAAAGTATAAAAATTTTAACAAAATTAAATATTTTGAGAAAATAGGAAAATTTTGATATTTGATCTCAAAATTTCCCAACTTTCTCAAAATTCTCCAATTTTCTCAAAATATTCCAATTTTCTCAAAATTATCCTATTTTCTCATAGATATTCCAATTTCTTAGTTTTCTATATTTTTCAATATTTTCCAGATTTCACAAAACCTTCCAATTTTCTCAACATATTCCAATTTTCTCAAAAATTTCCAATTTTCTCAACATATTCCAATTTTCTCAAAAATTTCCAATTTTCTCAAAGTTTTCCGATTATCTCAAAATTTTACGATTTTCAAACTATTTTCCAGTTTACTCAAAATTTTCCAATTTTCTCAAAATTTCTACATTTTATCAAAATTTTTAAATTTTCTCAAAATTTTCCAATTTTCTCAAAATTTTTAAATTTTCTCAAAATTTTCCAATTTTCTCAAAATTTTTAAATTTTATCACAATAATTAAATTTTATCAAAATTTTCCGTTTTTATCAAAATTTTTGAATTTTTTTAAAATTTTTACATTTTATCAAAAATTTTCAATTTTATCAAAATTTTTAAATTATATCAAAATTTTTCAGAAAATTTGTTACACTTTCTCAAAATTTAAAAATTTTCAAATAATGTTTAAATTTTCTCAAATCGTTTCAATTTATTTTAATAAATTTGAAAAAATTGGAAAATTTTGGAAAAATTGGAAATTTTTTAACCAATTGGAGAATTTTGAGAAAAATGGAAAATTTTGAGAAAGTTTAAAAATTTTGAGAAAGTTTAAAAATTTTGAGATATTTTAAAAATTTTGAGAAAATTTAAAAATTTTGAGAATGTTTAAAAATTTTGAGAATGTTTAAAAATTTTAAGAAAATTTAAAAATTTTGTAAAAATTCAAAAATTTTGTAAAAATTTAAAAATTTTGAGAAAATTTTAGAAATTTTGAGGAAATTTAAAAAATTTGAGAAAATTTATAAATTTTGAGAAAATTGGAAAATTTTTAGTAAACTGGAAAATAGTTTGAAAATCGTAAAATTTTGAGAAAAGTAGAAAATTATTGATGTTCCGGAAATTTTTGAAATATTTGATTCTATTGAAATAAATTGAAACGATTTGAGAAAATTTAAATATTTTGAGAAAATAGGAAAATGTTGAGATTTGATCTCAAAATTTCCCAACTTTCTCAAAATTCTCCAATTTTCTCAACATATTCCAATTTTCTCAAAATTATCCTATTTTCTCATAGATTTTCCAATTTCTTAGTATTCTACATTTTTCAAAATTTTCCAGATTTCACAAAACCTTCCAATTTTCTCAACATACTCGTATTCCAATTTTCTCAAAAATTTCCAATTTTCTCAACATATTCCAATTTTCTCAAAAATTTCCAATTTTCTCAAAGTTTTCCGATTATCTCAAAATTTTACGATTTTCAAACTATTTTCCAGTTTACTCAAAATTTTCCAATTTTCTCAAAATTTCTACATTTTATCAAAATTTTTAAATTTTCTCAAAATTTTCCAATTTTCTCAAAATTTTTAAATTTTATCACAATAATTAAATTTTATCAAAATTTTCCGTTTTTATCAAAATTTTTGAATTTTTTCAAAATTATTAAATTTTATCAAAAATTTTTAATTTTATCAAAATTTTTAAATTATATCAAAATTTTTCAGAAAATTTGTTACACTTTCTCAAAATTTTAAAATTTTCAAATAATGTTTAAATTTTCTCAAATCGTTTCAATTTATTTTAATAAATTTGAAAAAATTGGAAAATTTTGGAAAAATTGGAAATTTTTTAACCAATTGGAGAATTTTGAGAAAAATGGAAAATTTTGAGAAAGTTTAAAAATTTTGAGAAAGTTTAAAAATTTTGAGATATTTTAAAAATTTTGAGAAAATTTAAAAATTTTGAGAAAATTTAAAAATTTTGAGAATGTTTAAAAATTTTAAGAAAATTTAAAAATTTTGTAAAAATTCAAAAATTTTGTAAAAATTTAAAAATTTTGAGAAAATTTTAGATATTTTGAGGAAATTTAAAAATTTTGAGAAAACTTATAAATTTTGAGAAAATTGGAAAATTTTTAGTAAACTGGAAAATAGTTTGAAAATCGTAAAATTTTGAGAAAAGTAGAAAATTATTGATGTTCCGGAAATTTTTGAAATATTTGATTCTATTGAAATAAATTGAAACGATTTGAGAAAATTTAAACATTTTGAGAAAATTTTAAAATTTTGAGAAAGTGTAACAATTTTGTGAAAGTATAAAAATTTTAACAAAATTAAATATTTTGAGAAAATAGGAAAATGTTGAGATTTGATCTCAAAATTTCCCAACTTTCTCAAAATTCTCCAATTTTCTCAACATATTCCAATTTTCTCAAAATTATCCTATTTTCTCATAGATTTTCCAATTTCTTAGTATTCTACATTTTTCAAAATTTTCCAGATTTCACAAAACCTTCCAATTTTCTCAACATACTCGTATTCCAATTTTCTCAAAAATTTCCAATTATCTCAACATATTCCTATTTTCTCAAAATTATTTAATTTTGTTAAAACTTTTATACTTTTACAAAATTGTTACACTTTCTCAAAATTTTAGAATTTTCTCAAAATGTAAAAATTTTCTCAAATCGTTTCAATTTATTTCAAT